>JADBBT010000796.1:0-23855 GCA_015711505.1 Sylvilagus bachmani | reverse complement strand
CCTAAAAATAACCCTAGCCCTAACCCTAACCCTAACCATAGCCCTAGCCCTATACCTAACCCTAACACCAAACCTAGCCCTAACCCTAACCCTAAACCTAACCCTAACCCTAGCCCTAGCAAAAACCCTCAACCTAACGCTAACCCTAGCCCTAGCACTAACCCGAACCCTAAACCCAGCCCTAGCAATAGTAATAGCTCTAGCCCTTAACCCCAACCCTAACCCTAACCCTAGCCCAAGCCCTACTGTAGCCCTAACCCTAACCCTAACCCTAGCCCTAACCCTAACCCAAACTCCAGCCCTAACCCTAACTCTAACCGTAACTCTAGCACTAACCCTAACCCTAACCCTAGGCCTAGACCTAATCCTAACATTAACCCCAACCCCAACCCTAGACCTAGGCGTAACCCTAACCCTAACCTTAACGCTAACCATAGCCTTAGCCCTAAAACTAACCCTAGCCCTAGCCCTAGCCATAGCAATAACTCTAATATTAACCCCAGCCCTAGACCTAGCCCAAGCCATAACCCTAACCCTAAACCTAGTCCCAACCCTAACCCGAACCCTAGCCCTAGCCCTAGCTGTAGCCCTAACCAAAACCGTAACACTAACCCTAGCCCTAGATCTAACCATAACCCTAACCCTAAACCTAGCCCTACCTTTAACCCTATACGTAAACCTAACCCCAACGTTAGCCCTAAGCCTAACCCTAAATCTAGCCGTAGCCCTAACCCTAGATCTAACACTAACCCTAGCCCTAACCTTAAACCTAACCCTAACCTTAACCCCAGCCCTAACACTAACCATAGCCCTTGCTTTAGCCCTGTACATAACCCTAACCCCAACCATAGCCCCAACCCGAACCCTAACCCTAGCCCTAACTCTAACCCTAACCATAGACCTAGCCCTAACCCTAAGCCTATCCCTAGCCCAAGTGGTAGACCTAACCCTAACCCTACACTAGCCCTAGACTTAGCCCTATGCCTAACCCACACCCAACCCTAGCCCTAACCCTAACCCTAAATCTAGGCCTAGACCTAAACCTAACACTAACCATAACCCTAACACTAGACCTAGCCTTAACCCGAACCATAACCCTAACCTTAACCATAACCATAGCCCTAGCCCTAACACTAAACCTAACCCTAGCCCTAGACCTAGCCCTAGCCATAGCCCTAGCCCTAACCCTAACCCTAACCTTAACCCTAACCATAGCCCTAGCCCTAGCCTTACCCCTATACGTAACCATAAACCCAACCATAACCCTAACCCCAACCCCAACCCTAACCCTAAACCTAGACCTAAACATAACCCTAACATAAAACCCTAAACCTAACCCAAACCCTAGCCCTAAACCTAACCTTAACATTAGCCCTAGCCCTAGCCTAGCACTAACCCTAAAACAAACCCTAGTCCTAGACCTAGCATTAACCGTAACAATAACCCTAGCCCTAGACCTAACCCTAAACCTAAACCTAACCCTAACCCTAACCCTAACCCAAGCCCTAGCCGAAGCCTAACCCTAAACCTAGCACTAGACCTAGCCCTAAACCTAACCCTAACCCTAGCCCTAGCCATTGCCCTAGCTCTAGCCTAACCTTAATATTAACCCAAGCCCTAGCCATAGCCATAACCCTAACCCTAACCCTAAACCTAGCCCTAACCATAACCCTAACCCAAGCACTAGCCCTAGCCGTAGCCCTAACCCTAAACCTAATTCTAGCCCTATCTCTAACGCTAGCACTAACCCTAAATATAACACTAGCGCTAGCATGAGCCCTATACCTAACCCTAACTCCAATCCTAGCCCTAACCCTAACCCTAACCCTAGTCCTAGCCCTGACTCTAACAATAACCCTAACCCTAGCCCTAGCCCTAAACCTAACCCTAACCCTAACACTAGCATGAACAATAAACCTAGCACTAACACTAACCCTAACCCTATCCTAGCAATAACCCTAAACCTAACCGTAACCCTAACCCGAGGCCTAAATATAACCCTAACCCTAGCCCTACCATAACCCTAACCCTAGGCCTAGACCTAATCCTAAACCTAACCCTAACACTAAACCTAACCCTAGCCATAGCCCTAACCCTAACACTAACCCTAACCTTAACCCTAAACCTAGTCCTAGCCCGGACTCTAACAATAACCCTAACCCTAGCCCTAGCACTAAAGCTAACCCTAACCCTTACCCTAGCACTAACCATAAACCTAGCACTAGCACTAACACTAACCCTAACCCTATCCTAGCCCTAACCCTAAACCTAACCATAACCCTAAACCTAGGCCTAACCCTAACCCTAAACCTAGCCCTAACCAAAACCCTAACCCTAGGCCAAGACCTAATCCTAAACCTAACCCAAACACTAACCCTAACCCCAGACATAGGCCTAACCCTAACCCAACTCTAACCTTAACCCTAACCATAGCACTACCCTTAACCCTAAACCTAACCATAGCCCTAGTCCTAGCCATAGCCTTAACACTAATCCTAACCCTAACCTTAACCCTAACCATAGCCCTACACCTAGCTTTAGCCCTATACGTAACCCAAACCTCAAACCTAACCCTAATCCCAACCACAAACCCTAACACTAACCCTAAAACTAGACTTAGGCCTAAACCTAACCCTAACCCTAGCCCTAGCTCTAAACCTAACACTAACCCTAACCCTAGCCCTAGCCTTGGCCCTATACCTAAACAAAACCCCAACCTAGCCCTAACCCTAACCCTAAAACTAGCCCTAGACCTAACACAATACCTAACCCTAACCCTAGCCCTAATCTTAACACTAAACCTAGCCATAACCCTAACCCTAACACTAACCCTAGCCCTAACCCTAACCCTAACCATAGGCCTAGCCCTAATCCTAACCCTAACCCTAAATCCTAAACTTAACCCTAACCCTAGACCTAACCCTAATCATTGCCCTAACCCTACACCTAGCCCAAAACCTAACCATAGGCCTAACACTAATCCAAAACTAAACCTAGCCCTAGCCCTCACCATAACACTAACACTAGCCCTTACCCTAACCCTAACCTGAACCGTAGCCCTAGCCCTAAACCTAACCCTAATACCAACAATAGCCCTAGACCTAGCCCTAACCCCAACCCTAACACTAGCCCTAGCCCTAATCCTAACCCTAACGCTAGTCCTAACCCTAACCCTAACCCTAACACTAATATTAACCCTAGCCAGAGCCCTAGCCCTAACCCTAACCCTAAACTTAGCCCTAAACCTAACACTAGCCCTAACCCTAACCCAGGAACTAACCCTAACGATAACCCTAGCCCTAGCCCTAACCATAAACCTAACCTTAACCCTAGCCCTAGCCCTAGCTACAAACCTAAACCTAACCCTAGCCCTAGCCATAACCCTGACCCTAGACCTAACCCCAACCCTAACTCTAGACCTAGCCCTAGCCATAGCTCTAACCCTAACCCTAGCCCTAACCCTAAACCTAGCGCAAACCCTAACACTAGCCCTAGCCCTAGCCCTAGACCTAGCCCTAGCCCTAGCCCTAACCCTAGCCCTAGCCCTAGCCCTAAACCTAACCCTAACACTAGCCCTAGCCCTAGCCCTAGCCCTAGCACTAACCCTAACAAAAACCCTAGTCCTAGACCTGGCACTAACCCTAACCGTAACCCTAGCCCTAGCCCTAAACCTAACCCTAAATCTAACCCTAACCCAAACCCTAGCTGAAGCCCTAACACTAACCCTAACCATAGCCCTAGCCCTAAACCTAACCCTAAACCTAACCCTAGCCCTAGACCGAGATCTAGTCCTAACCCCAAACCTAACCCTAACACTAGCCCTAGCCCTAGCCTTAGCACTAACGCTAACCCTAAGCCTAGAACTAATCATAACCGTAACCCTAACCCCAACCCTAGACCTAAGCATAACCCTAACCCTAACCTTAACCCAACCATAGCCCTAGCCCAAGCCCTAACACTAACCCTAGCCTAGCCTTAGCCCTATACATTACCCTAACCCAACGTAACCCTAACCCAACCGCAACACTAACACTAACCGTAACCATAGCCATAACCCTAAACCTAGCCCTAACCCTAGCCCTAGCTCTAACGCTAACCCTAACCCTAGCCCTAGCCCTAGCCATAGCCCTAACCATAACCCTAACCCTAACCTTAACACTAACCTTAGCCCTAGCCCTACACTTAGCCCTATACGTAACCCTAACCCCAATGCTAACCCTAACACCAACCCAAACAATAACCCTAACCCTAACCGTAGCCCTAGCCTTAGCACTATACCTAACCTTAACCCCAACCCTAGCCCTAAACCTAACCCAAAACCTACCCTAGCCCTAACCCTAAGCCTAACCTAAACCCCAGGCCTAGCCCTAATCCTAACCCTAACTCAAGCCCTAACCCTAGCCCTAACCTTAAACCTAGCACTAAACCTAACCCTAACCCTAGCCCTAACCCTAACTCTAAACCTAACCCTAGCCATAACCCTAGCCCTAACCCTAGGCCTAGAAATAATCCTAACCCTAACCCTTACCCTAACCCGAGACCTAGCCTTAACCCAAACCCTAACCCTAAACTTAACCCTAACAATAGCCCTAGACTTAAGGCTAACCCTAACCCTAGCCCTAGCACTAGCCATACCCCTAACCCTAAACCTAACCCCAACGCTAGGCCTAACCCTAACCCTAGCCCTAGCCCTAACCATAACCCTAACACTAGACCTAACCCTAACGCTAACCCTAACCCTACCACTAGCCCTAGAAATAATCCTAACCCTAACCCTAACCCTAGCCCTAGCCTTAACCCTAATATTGCTCTAAAACTAGCCCTAGATGTAACCCTAACCATACGCCTAGCCCTAATCCTAACCCTAAACCTAGACCTAGCCCTAAACCTAACCCTAACCTTAACCCTAACCATTGCCCTAGCCATAACCCTAACCATAACCCTAGCCCTAGCATTAGCTCTGGCCCTAACCCTAACCCTAACACTATCCCTAAACCTAACCCTAGCCCTAACCCTAATCCTAGCCAAGCCCAAGCCATAGACCTATTCTAGACCTAGCCTTAGCCCTATACCTAAACTTAACCCCAACGCTAGACCTAACCCTAACCCTAACCCGAGCCCTAACCCTAACTCTAACCCTATCATTAACACTAACCCTAACCCTAGGCCTAGACCTAATCATAAATCTAACCCTAACCCTAGCCCTAGCCTTAACCCTAACCCTAACCCTAACCCTAACCCTAACCCTAACCTTAACCCTATCCATAGCCCTAGCCCTAACCCTAAACCTAACCCTAGACCTAGCCCTAGCCATAGCCATAGCCATAAACCTTACCCTAACCCAACCTTAACCTTACCATAGCCCTAGCCCTAGACTTAGCCCTATACGTAACCCTAACTCTAACCCGAACCCTAACCCAAATCCCAACCCTAACCCTAACCCTAAACTAAGCCTTGCCCTAGCACTAACCGTCACCCTAAACCTAGCCCTAGACCTAGCACTAACACTAACCCTCACCCTAACCCTAGCCCTAGTTGTAACCCTAACCCTAACCCTAGCCCTAGCTCTAACCTTATCCCTAACCCTAACCCTAACCCTAGCCCTAGCCTTAAACCTAACCCTAACCCTAACCCTAGCCCTAACCCTAGCCTTAGCCCTAGCCATAGCCTAGCTCTAGCCCTAACCCCAACCCTAATCCTAACCCTAGAAATAGCCCTATCCGTAGCCCTAACCCTGACCCTAGCCCAAACCCTTACCCTAACCCTAGCCCTTAACCTAAGTCTAACCCTACCTAGCCCTAACCCTAACCCTAGGCCTACAACTAATCCTAACCCTAACCATAACCCTAACCCTGACCTAGCCTTATCCCTAAACCTAAACCTAAACTTAAACCTAACCATGGCCCTAGCCCTAACCCTAACACTAACCCTAGCCCTAGCCCTAGCCATAGCCCTAACTCTAACCCTAACCCTAACCTTAATCCTAACCCTAAACCTAAACCTAGCCCTAGCCCTAGCACTAACCATAACACTAACCCTAGCCCTAGCCCTAGCCCTAACCCTAACCCTAACCCTAGTCCTAGCCCTAATCCTAACCCTAACCATAACCCTAACCCTAAAATTAACCCTAACCCTAAACCTAAACCTAGCCCTAGCCCTAGCACTAACCATAACACTAACCCTAGCCCTAGCCCTAGCCCTAACCCTAACCCTAACCCTAGTCCTAGCCCTAGCCCTAGCTCTAGCCCTAACCGTAACCCTAACACGAGGCCTAACCCTAACCCTAAACCTAATCCTAGCCTAAGCCATAGCCCATATACGTAACCCTATCCCCAACGCTAACCCTAACCCCAACCCCAACCCTAACCCTAAACCTATCCCTAGCCATAGCCCTAAAGCTAACCCTAACCCTAACCCTAACCCTAGCCAAGCCCTAGCCCTAACCCTAACCCTAGCACAATCCCAACCCAACCCTAACCCTAGCCCTAGACCTAGCACTAAACCCTAGCCCTAACCCTAAACCTAACGCCAGCCCTAGCCCTAACCCTAACCCTAAACCTAACCCTAGCCCTAGATCAAACCGTAACCCTAACCATAGCCCTAGCATTAGCCATAGCCCTAACCCTAACCCTAAACCTAGCCCTACCCTTAGCACTATACCTAACCCTAACCCCAACCCTAGCCCTAACCCTAACCCTAACCATAGCCCTACACCTAAACATAACCCTAAACCTAAACATAACCCTAGCCATAGCCGTAGCCCTAACACTAACCCTAACCCTAACCCTAGCCCTAGCCCTAGCCATAGCCTAGCTCTAGCCCTAACCCCAACCGTAATCCTAACCCTAGAACTAGCCCTATCCATAACCTTAACCATAACCCTAACCCTAGCCCTAACCCTTACCCTAACCCTAGCCCTAACCCTAAGTCTAAACCTAAACCTAGCCCTAACCTAACCCTAGGCCTACACCTAATCCTAACCCTAACCATAACCCTAACCCTAACCCTAAACTTAAACCTAACACTAACCCTAGCCCAAGCCCTAGCCATAGCCCTAACTCTAACCCTAACCCTAACCTTAACCCTAAACCTAAAGCTAACCCTAGCCCTAGCCCTAGCACTAACCATAACACTAACCCTAGACCTAGCCCTAACCCTAACCATAACCCTAAACCTAGCCCTAACCCTAGCCCAAGCTCTAAACCTAACCCTAACCCTAGCCCTAGTCTTAGACATATACCTAACCCTAACCACAACCCTAGCCCTAACTCTAACCCTAACCCTAGACCTAGCCCTAATCCTAACCCTAACCATAGCCCTATCCCTAACCCTAACCCTAACCTTAAACCTAGCACTAGCCCTACCCCTAGCCCTAACACTAAGTCTAACCCTAACCCTATCCCTCACCCAAACCCTAATCCTAGGCCTAGACCTAAACCTAAACCTAACCCAAACCCTAACCCTATCCCTAGCCTTAACCCTAAACTAACCCTAACCTTAAACCTAACTATAGCCCTAGCCTTAACCCTAACCCTAAAACTAGCCCTAGCCCTAGCCATAGCCCTAACCCTAACCCTAACCATAACATTAACCCTAACCATAGCCCTAGCCCTAGCCTTAGCCCTATACGTAACCCTAATCCCAATGCTAACCCTAACCCAAACCTCAACACTAAACTAACCCTAACCCAAGCCCTAGCCTTAGCCCTATACCTAAACCTAACCTGAACCCTAGCCCTAACCCTAACCCTAACCTACCCTAGCCCTAACCCTAAGCCTAACCTAAACCCCAGCCCTAACCCTAAACCTAACCCTAAACCAAGCCCTAACCCTAGCCCTAAACTTAAACATAGCACTAACCCTAACCCTAACCTTAGCCCTAACCCCAACCCTAACCATAAACCTAACCCTAGCCATAACCCTAACCCTAAACCTAGGACTAAACCTAATCCTAACCCTAAACCTAACCCTAGACCTAGCCTTAATCCTAACCCTAACCCTAAACTTAACCCTTACCATAGCCCTAGTCTTAACGCTAACCCTAACCCTATCCCTAGCACTAGCCATAGCCCTAACTCTGACCCTAACCCCAACGCTAGCCCTAACCCTAAACCTAACCCTAACCCTAGCACAAACCATAACCCTAACATTAGACATAACCCTAACCCAAAACGTAACCCTAACACTAGCGCTAGCCCTAACCCTAACACTAACCCTAGCCCTAGCCCTAACCCTAACCATAACCCTAAACCTAGACCTAACCATAACCCTAAACCTAACCCTAGTAATAGCCCTAGCCCTAACCCTAACACTAACCCTAGACCTAGCCCTAACCCTAACCATAACCCTAGGCATAGACCTAATCCTAACCCTAACCCTAACCATAACCCTAGCCCTAGCCCTAACCCTAAACATTGCCCTAAAACTAGACCTAGCCCTAACCCTAACCATAGGCCTAGCCCTAATCCTAACCCTAAACCTAGACCTACCCTGAACGTAACACTAACCTTAACCCTAACCATTGCCTTGGCCCTAAACCTAACCCTAACCCAACCCCAGCCCTAGATCTAGCCCTAACCGTAACCTTAACACTAGCCGTAACCCTAAACCTAACCCTAACCCTAGCCTAAGCCTTAGCACTATACATAACCCTATCCCCAACGCTAAACCTAACCCCAACCCCAACCCTAAACCTAACCCTAAACCTAACCCTAGCCCTAGCCCTAGCCCTAAACCTAACCCTAACCCTAACCCTAACCCTAGCCAAGCCCTAGCCATAGCCCTAACCTTAGCCATAGCCTTAGCCCTATATCTAACCCTAAACCAAATGCTAGCCCTAACACTAACCCTAAATCGAGCCCTAACCATAACCTAAACCCTAGACCTAACCCTAAACTTACCCTAACCCTAACCCTAGCCCTAGCCCTACCCATAACCCTAAACCCTAGCCCTAGCTCTAACCCTAATCCTAACCCTAACCAAAGCCCTAGACATAGCACTATACCTAATCCTAACACGACCCTATCCCTAACCCTAACCCTAATCCTTGGCCTAGCCTTAACCCTAACCCTAACCCTAACCATAACCCTAACCTATCCATAGCCCTAGCCCTAACCCTAATCCTAACCCTAGCCTTAACCCTAACCCTAACCCTACCCTAAACCCAAACTTAACCATATCCATAGCCCTAGCCCTAACCCTAACCCTAGCCCTAGCCCTAGCCATAGCCATAGCCATAGCCGTAAACATTACCCTAACCCAACCTTAACCCTTACCATAGCCCTAGACCTAGCCTTAGCCCTATACATATCCCTAACCCTAACCTGAACCCTTTCCCAAACCCCCAACCCTAACCCTAACCCGAACCATAGCCTTGCCCTAGCACGAACACTAAACCTAATCCTAGCCCTAGACCTAGCACTAACACTAACCCTAACCCTAACCCTAGCCCTAGTTGTAACCCTAACCCTAACCCTAGCCCTAGCTCTAACCCTAATCCTAACACTAACCATAGCCCTAACCCTAATCCAAACCCTAAACCTAACCGTACCCCTAACCCTAGCCCTAACCTTAACCCTAGCCCTAGCCTTAACCCTAATCCTAACCATAACCCTAACCCTAATATTAACCCTGGCCAGAGCCCTAGCCCTAATCTTAACCCTAAACTTAGCCCTAAACCTAAACTAGCCCTAACCCTAATGCAGGAATTAACCCTAAACATAACCCTAGCCCTAACCATAAACCTAAACTTAACCCTAGCCCTAGCCCTAGCTACAAACCTAAACCTAACCCTAGCCCTAGCAATAAACCTAACCCTAGCCCTATCCCCAACCCTAACTCTAGGCCTAGCCCTAGCCATAGCCCTAACCCTAACACTAGCCCTAACCCTAACCTTAAACCTAGCACTAGCCCTAACCCTAACCCTACCCTAGGCCTAGACCTAATCCTAACCCTAACCCTAACCCTAACACTAACCCTGCACTAGCCTTAACCCTAACCATAATGCCAACCTGAAACCTAACCATAGCGCTAGCCCTAACCCTAACCCTAAACCTAGACTAGCTCTAGCTATAGCCCTAACCCAAACCCTAACCCAACCTTAACCCTTACCATTGCCCTAGCCCTAGCCTTAGCCCTATACGTAACCCTAACCCTAAACCAAACCCGAAACCTAATCCCAACCACAAACCTAAGCCTAACCCTAACCCTAGCCCTAGCCCTATTCCTAACCCTATCACTAGCCCTAAACCTAATCCTAGCCCTAACATTAAACCTAGCACTAACCCTAACACTAACCCTAACCCTAACACTAGCCCTAACCCTAACGCTAGCCCTAAACTTAACCCTTGCCCTAACCCTAACCCTAACCCTGGCCCTAACCCGAAGCCTAACCCTAACACTAACCCTAGGCCTAGACCTAATCCTAACCCTAACCGCAACCCCAACCCTAGACCTAGGCGTACTCCTAACCCTAACCTTTACCCTAACCATAGCCTTAGCCCTAAAACTAACCCTAGCCCTAGCCCTAGCCCTAACCCTAACCCTAACCCTAAACCTAGTCCTAGCCCTAGCCGTAGCCCTAAGCCTAACCCTAACCCTAACACTAGCCCTAGCTCTAACCCTAACCCTAACCCTAGGCCTAGCCTTAGCCCTATACCTATCCCTAAACCCAACCCTAGCACTAACCCAAACCCTAAACCTAGCCCTAGACCTAACCCTAACCCTAGGCCTAGCCCTAATCCTAACCCTAACCCTAACTCTAACCCTAACCCTAGCCCTAGCACTAGATTTAGCACTATATGTAACTCTAACACCAACCCTAAACCTAACCCCATCACCAACCCTAACACTAGCCCTAACCTTAGACTTAGTCCTAAACCTAAACCTAACCCTAGCCCTATTTCTAACCCTGACCCTAACCCTAGCCCTAGCCCTAGTCCCAGGCGTAAACCTAACCCTAGGCCTAGCCCGAGCCATAACCCTAACCCTAACCCTAAGCCTAACCCTAGCCCTAGACATAGCCCTAACCGTAACCCTAACCCTAGCCCTAACCCTAACCCTAAACCTAACCCTAACCCTAGCCCTAGCCCTAATCAAAACCCCAAACATAGCGCTAAACCTAACACTAGCTCTAACCTTAATCCAGGCAATAACCCTAACCATAACCCTAGCCATAGCCCTAACCATAAACCTAACCTTAATTCTACCCTAGTCCTAGCCATAAACCTAAACCTATCACTAGCCCTAGCCATAACCCTAAACCTAGCCCTAACACCAACCATTACCCTAGACCTAGCCCTAGATGTAGCCCTAACTCTAACTCTACTCTTAGCCCTAACCCTAACCATACACCTACCCTAACCCTAGCACAAACCCTAACCCAAAAACCTAGCCCTAGCCCTAAACGTAACCTTAACATTAGTCCTTGCCCTAGCACTAACCCTAAACCAAACCCTAGTCCTAGACCTAGCACTAATCCTAACCCTAACCCTAGCTCTAAACCTAACCCTGACACTAACCATAGACCTAGCTATAGCCCTAACCCTAACCCTAACTCTAGCCATAGCCCTAAGCCTAGCACTACCCTAATTCTAGCCCTAGCCCTAACCCTACCCCTAACCCTAAACCTAACCTAGCCCTAGCCTAGCCCTAGCTCTTGCCCTAACCTTAATATTAACACTAGCCCTAGCCTGAGCCCTAGACATAGCCCTAACCCTAACCCAAAAGCTAGACCTAACCCTAACCCTAGCCCTATCCCTAGCCGTAGCCCTAACCCTAAACCTAAACATAGCCCTAGCTCTAACCCTAACACTAACCCTAAACATAACTCTAGCGCTAGCAATAGCCCTATACCTAAACCTAACCTGAAACCTAGCCCTAACCCTAACCCTAACCCTAGCCCTACCCTAAACCTAACCCTAACACTAACCCTATCCCAAATTTAGCACTAATCATAAACCTAGCACTAACACTAACCCTAACACTAATCCTAGCCTAACCCTAAACCTAACCGAAACCCTAACCCTAGGCCTAACCCTAACCCTAACCCTAATCCTAGCCCTAACACAAACCCTAACCCTAACCCTAACCCTAGGCCTAGACCTAATTCCTAACCATAACCCTAACACTAACCCTAACCCTAGCGATAGCCCTAAAATTAACCCTAACCCTAACCTTAACCCTAACCATAGCACTAGCCATTACCATGAACCTAACCCTAACCCTAGTCCTAGCCATAGCCCGAACCATAAACCTAACCCTAACCATAACCCTAACCATAGCCCTAGCCCTACCCTTAGCACTATACCTAAACTTAACCCAACCCTAGCCCTAAACCTAACCCTAAACATACCCTAACCCTAACCCTAGACCTAACCCTAACCCTAGCCCTAACCGCAACCCTAGCACTAACCCTAATCCTAACCCTAACCAAACCCGAACCCTAACCCTAGGCCTAGCCCTAACCCAAACCATTGACCTAACCCTAGCCCTAACCCTAACCCTATCATAGGCCTACCCCTAATCCAAATCTAAACCTAGCCTTAGCCTTCACCATAAACCTAACACTAGCCCTTACCCTAACCCTAACCCTAACCGTAGCCGTAGCCCTAAACCTAACCCTAACACCAACCCTAGCCCTAATCCTAACCCTAACCCTAGCCCTAACCCCAACCCTAATCCTAGCCCTAGCCCTAATCCTAACCCTAACGCTAGCCCTAACCCTAACACTAGCCCTAACCCTTTCCCTGGCACTAACACTGACCCTAAGCCTAGCCCTAGCCTTAACCATAAACCTAACACTAACCCTAGCCCAAGCCCTAGTCCAAGCCATAAACTTAACCCTAGGCCTAGCCCGAGCCATAACCCTAACCCTAACCCTAAGCCTAGCCCTAGCCCTAGCCATAGCCCGAAACGTAACTCTAACCCTAGCCCTAAACCTAACCCTAACATTAACCCTAAGCCTAACCCTAGCCCTAGCCCTAATCCTAACCCTAAACATAGACCTAAACCTAACACTAGCTCTAACCCTAATCCAGGCAATAACCCTAACCATAACCCTAGCCCTAGCCCTAGCCCTAAACATAAACCTAACCTTAATCCTACGCTAGCCCTAGCCATAAACCCAAACCTAACTCTACCCCTAGCCATAACCCTAACCCTAGCCCTAACACCAACCATAACCCTAGACCTAGCCCTAGACGTAGCCCTAACACTAACTCTAATCTTAGCCCTAATCCTAACCCTAGCCCTAACCCTAACACTAGAACAAACCCTAACCTTAAACCCTAGCCCTAGCCCAAAACCTAAACTTAACATTGGCCCTAGCCCTAGCCCTGGCACTAACCCTAAACCAAACCCTAGTCCTAGACCTAGCACTAACCCTAACCCTAACCCTAGCCCTAGACCTAGCCCTAACCCTAACCCTAACCCTAACCCTAGCCCTAGACATTGCCCTAACTCTAGCCCTAACCCCAACCCTAACCCTAACACGAGACCTAGCCCTAGCAATAGCCCTAAACCTAACTCTAACCCCAGCCCTAAACCTAACTCTAACCCTAACCCTAGCCCTAACCCTAACCCTAACCCTAACCCTAACCCTAGGTCTAGACCTAATCCGAACCCTAACCCTAACCCTAAACCTAAACACAACCCTAGAACTAGGCGTTACCCTAACCCTAACCTTAACCCTAACAATAGCCTTAGAACAAACCCTAAAACTAACCCTACACCTAGCCCTAGCCATAGCCCTAACTCTAACCCTAATCCTAACCTTAACACTAACCATAACCCTAGACCTAGACTTAGCCCTATACATAACCCTAAACCCAACCCTACCCTATCCCCAACACCATCCCTAACCCTAACCCTAACACTAGGCCTAGACCTAATCCTAACCCTAACACTAACACTAGCACTAGCCTTAACCCTAACCATAACCCTAACCATAACCCGAAACTTAGCCCTAGCACTAACCCTAAAACTAAACCTAGACCTAGCCCTAGACCTAGCCATAGCCCTAACCCTAACCCTAACCCTAACCCTAACCTTAACCCTAAACATAGCCCTAGCCCTAGACTTAGCCCTATACGTAACACTAACCCCAACCCGAACCTTAAACCCAACCTCAACCCTAAACCTAACCCTAACCCTAGCCCTAGCCCTAGCTCTAACACTAACCCTAACCCTAGACCTAGACCTAATCCTAACCCTAACCCTAGCCCTAACCGTAACCCTGACCTAGCCCTAGACATAGCTATAGACGTAACCCTAACCCTAACCCTAACCCTAACCCTGAGACTAGCACTAACCCTAATACTAGCCCTAACCCTCACCCTAGCCTAACCCTAACCCCAACCCCAACCCTAACCCTAACCCTAACCTAGCCCTTGACATAGCCCTAGCTCAAGCCCTAACCTTAATATTAACCCTAGCCCTAGACCGAGCCCTAGACATAGCCCTAACCGTAACCCTAAACCTAGACCTAACCCTAACCCAAACCCTAGCCCTACCACTAGTTGTAGCCCTAACAATAACTCTAAACATAGCCCTAGCTCTAACCATAACACTAACCCTAAACCTAACCCTAGCGCTAGCCTTAGCCCTATACCTAACCCTAAACCCAACCCTAGCCCAAACCTTACCCTAACCCTAGCCCTAGCCCTGACTCTAACCCTAACCCTAGCCCTAGACCTAGACCTAAACCTAACCCTAGCCCTAACCCTAACCCTAGCCCTAACCCTAAACCTAATCGTAACTCTAACCCTAGGCCTAACCCTAACCCTAAACCTAATCCTAGCCCTAACCCTAACTCTAACACAAACACTAGCCCTAACCCAAACCCTATCCCTAGGCCTAGACCTAAACCTAACCCAAACCATAACCCTAACCCTAACCTTAACCCTAACCATAGCACTAGACCTAACCCTAACCCTAGGCCTAGTCCTAGCTATAGCCCTAACCCTAACCCTAACCCTAACCCTAACTCTAAACTTAACACTAACATTAGCCCTAGCCCTAGCTTTAGCCCTATACGTAACCATAACCGCCACCCTAACCCTAAACCCAACACCAACCCTAACATTAACCCTAACCAGAGACATAGCCCTAACGCTAAACCTAACCCTAGTGCTAGCCCTAGCTCTAACCCTAACACTAACCCTAACCCTAGCCCTAGCCTTAGCCCTGTACATAACCCTAACATCAATCCTAGCCCTAACCCTAACCCTAAACCAAGCCCTAGCCCTAACCCTAACCCAAACCCTAAACTTAGCCCTAGCCCTAATCGTAACACTAACCCTAACCCTAACCCTAACTCTAAACCTAGCCCTAAACATAACCCTAGCCGTAACCTTAACCCTAACCCTAATCCTAACTCTAACCCTAACCCTAGCCCTAACCCTAACCCTAACCCAAGGCCTAGACCTAATCCTAACCCCAACCCTAACCGTAAACCCAACCCCAAACCTAACCCTAACCTTAACCGTAACCCTAGCCCCAGTCCTAACCCTAACCCTAACCCTAGCTCTAGTCTTAGCCCTATACCTAACCCTAACCAACCCTAGCGCTAACCCTAACCCTAACCCTAGGCCTAGACCTAATGTTAACCCTAATACTAACCCTAAACCTGGGCCTAGACTTAACCCTAAAACTAATCCTAACCATAGCACTAACACTAACACTAACCCTAATATTAGTCCTACCCTAGCCATAGCACTAACCCTACCACTAACCCTAACCTTAACCCTAAACATAGACCTAGCCCTAGCCTTAGCCCTATACATAAGCCTAACCCCAAAACTAACCCTAACCACCACCCCAACCCTAAACCTAACCCTAACCCTAGCACAATCCCTAAACCCAACCCTAACCCTAGCACTGGACCTAGCACTAACCTTAGCCCTAACCCTAACCCAAACCCCAGCCCTAGCCCTAACCCTAACCAAAACTAATTCTAGCCCTAGATCTAACCCTAACCCTAAACCTAGCCCTAGCCCTAGCCATAGCCCTAACCCTAACCCTAACCATAGCCCTACCCTTAGCTCTATACCTAAACCTAACCACAACCGTTGCCGTAACCCTAACCCTAACCCTAGCCCTAAACCTAACCCTAACCCTAGCCCTAACCCTAAGTCTAGCCCTAAATCTAGCCCTAATCCTAACCCTAGGCCTAGACCTAATCCTAACCCAAACCCTAACTCTAACCCTAAACGTTCTCTAACCTTAACCCTAAACATAAGCCTAACCTTAAACCTAACCATAACCCTAGTGCTAGCCTTAGCCCTATACATTACCCTACCCCAACGTAAACTTAACCCCAACCGCAACCCTAACACTAACCCTAACCCTAGCCCTAACCCTAGGCCTAGCCCTACCTTAGCCCTAGCTCTAACCCTAACCGTAACCCTAGACCTAGCCTTAATCCTAACGCTAACCATAGCCCTAACCCTAACCCTAGCCCTAACCTTAAAACTAGCACTAACCCTAACCCTAGCCCCAACACTAAGTCTAACCCTAACCCTATCCCTAACCCTAACCATACTCCTAGGCCTAGACCTAAACCTAACCCTAACCCAAAACCTAACCCTAGCATTAGCCTTAACCCTAACCCTAACCCTAACCTTAAACCTAACTATAGCCCTAGCCCTAACGCTAACACTAAACATAGACCTAGCCCTAGCCATAGCCCTAACCGTAATCCTAACCCTAACCTTAACCCTAACCGTAGCCTTAGCCCTAGCCTTAACCCTATACATAACCCTAACCCCAATGCTAACCCTAACCCCAACCCCAACACTAATCCTAACCCTAACCCTAGCCCTAGCCTTAGCCCTATACCTAACCCTAACCACAACCCTAGCCCTAACCCTAACCCTAAACCTACCCAAGTTCTAACCCTAAGCCTAACCTAATCCCCAGCCCTAGCCCTAATCCTAACCCTAACCCAAGCCCTAACCCTAGCCCTAATCCTAACCCTAACCCAAACCCTAACCCTAAACCTAACCCTAGCCATAAACCTAACCCGAACCCTAACCCTCGGTCTAGACCTAATCCTAATACTAACACTAGCCCTAACCATAACCCTAATCCTAGACCTAACCCTAAGTCTAGCCCTAAACCTAGCCCTAAACCTAACCCTAGGCCTGGATCTAATCCTAACCATAGCCCTAACCCTAACCCTACCCTAGGCCTAGCACTAACCCTAACCCTAACCATAACACTAGCCCTAGCCATAGCCATAGCCCTAACCCTAAACCTAACGATAACCTTAATCCTAACCATAGACCTTGCCTTAGCCTAGGCCTTATATGTAAACCTAACCACAACCATAACACTAACACCAACCCCAACAAAAACCCTTACCCTAACCCTAAACCTAGCTCAATTCCTAAACCTAACCCTAGGCCTAGACCTAATCCTAACCCTAACCCTAACCCTAACACTAACACTAACCATAACCTTAGCCCTAGCCTTAGCCCTATACCTAACCCTAACCCCAACGCTATCCCTAACCCTAACACTAACACTAGTCCTAACAATAACCCTAACCCTAGAACTAACCATAACCATTGCCCTAAACCTAACCCTAACCCTAGACATAACCCTAACCCTAACACTAGACCTAGCTCTAACCCTAACCCAAACCCTAACCCTAGCCCTAACACCAACCATAATCCTAGACTAGCCCTAGCCGTAGCCCTAACCCTAACCCTAATCTTAGCCCTAAACCTAACCCTAGCCCTAAACTTAACCCTAGCCCTAGCCCTAATCCTAACCCTAAACATAGCGGGAAACTAACACTAGCTCTAACCCTAATCCAGGCACTAACCCTAAACATAAACCTAGCCCTAGCCCTAACCCTACTCTTAGCCCAAACCCTAACCATAACCCTAACACTAACATTAGCCCTATCTCTAACCCTAAGCCTAACCCTAGCCCTAACCTTAAAACTAACCCTAACCATAACCCTAGACCTAAACCTAACCCTACCGTAACCCTAAACCTAACCCTAACCCTAGCCCTAACCCTAACCCTAACCTTAAGCCTAGTCCTAACCCTAAACCTAACCCTAACCCTAGGCCTAGCCCTAATCCTAAACCTAACCCTAACCCTAAACCTTACCCTAGCCCTAGCCCTAACCCTAACCATTGCCCAAAACCTAGCCCTATCCCAAATCCTAACCATAGGCCTAGCAATAATCCTAACCCTAAACCTAGCCCTAGGCCTAACCCTAACCCTAACACTAGCCATTACCCTAAGGCTAACCCTAAACATAGCCCTAGCCCTAAACCTAACCCTAACACCAACCCTAGCCCTAACCCTAACCCTAACCCTAGCCCTAGACCTAGCCCTAACCCCAACCGTAACCCTAGCCCGAGCCCTAATCCTAACCTTAACGCTAGCCCTAACCCTAACAGTAGCCCTAACCCTAACCCTGGCACTAAACCTGACCCTAACCCTAGCACTAGCCTTAACCATAAACCTAACCCTAACCCTAGACCTAGCCCTAGCCCTAGTCCAAGCCGTGAACCTAAACCTAGGCCTATCCCGAGCCATAACCCTAACTCTAAACCTAACCCTAACCCTAGACCTAGCAGAAGACCTAAGCCTAACACTAACCCTAACCCTCGCCCTAGCAATAACTCGAACCCTAAACCTAGCCCTAGCAATAGAAATACCTCTAGCCCTAACCCAAACCCTAACCCTACAATAGCCCTAGCCCTAGCTGTAGCCCTAACCCTAACACTAACCCTAGCCCTAACCCTAACCCTAACCCCAGCCCTAACCCTAACTCTAACCCTAACCCTAGCCTTAATCCTAACCCTAACCCTAGGCCTAGACCTAATCCTAACCCTAACCCCAAACCCAACCCTAGACCTAGGCGTAACACTAACCCTAACCTTAACCCTAACCATAGCCTTAGCCCTAAAACTAACCCTAGCCCTAGCCATAGTGATAGCCCTAACTCAAATATTAACCCTAGGCCTAGCCCTTGCCATAGCCCTAACCCTAACCCTAACCCTAACACTAGCCCTAGCTCTAAACATAACCCTAACCCTAGCCCTAGCCTTAGCCATATACCTAACCCTAACCCCAACCCTAGGCCTAACGCCTAAGCTTAAACCTAGGCCTAGACCTAACCCTAGCCCTAATCCTAACCCTAACCCTAGAGAATCTTAAACCTAACCCTTACCCTAACCCTAAACGTAACCCTAGCCGTAGCGCTAGACCTAGCCGTAGACCTAACCCTAACCCTAACCCCAAAACTAACACTAGCCCTAGCTCTAACCATAACCTTAACCCTAGCCCTTGCCCTAACCCTAACCATTGCCCTACACCTAGTCCTAGCCCTAACCCTAACCATTGCCCTAAACCTAGCCCTAGCCCTAACCCTAACCATAGGCCTAGCACTATCCTAACCCTAAACCTAGCCCTAGCCCTAACCCTAACCAAAACCCTAAACCTAGCCCTAGCCCTAACCCTAACCCTAACCCTAAACATAGCCCTAGCCCTAATCCTAACCCCAACCCTAACCCTAGCCCTAGCCCTAATCCTAAACCTAACGCTAGCCCTAACCCTAACCCTGGCACTAACCCTGACCCTAACCCTAGCCCTAGCCTTAACCATAAACCTAACCCTAACCCTAGCCCTAGCCCTAGTCCAAGCCATAACCTAACCCTATGCCTAGCTGGAATCATAACCCTAACCCTAACACTAAGCCTAGCCCTAGAACTAGCCATAGCCCTAACCCTAACCCTAACCCTAACCCTAGCCCTAACCCTAACCCTAAACCTAAGCCTAGCCCTAGCCCTAGCCATAGCACTAACCCTAAACCTAACCCTAGCCCTAACCCTAACCCTAACCCTAATCCTAGCCCTAATCCTAACCCTAAACATAGCCCTAAACCTAACACTAGCTCTAACCCTAATGCAGGCACTAACACTAACCATAACCGTAGCCCTACCCCGAACCATAAACCTAACCTTAAACCTACCATAGCCCTAGCCATAAACCTAAACATAACACTAGCCCTAGCATTAACCCTAACGCTAGCCCTAACACCAACCATAACCCTAGACCTAGCCCTAGCCGTAGCCCTAACACTAACCCTAATCTTAGCCCTAACACTAACCCTAGCCCCAACCCTAAACCTAGCACAAACCCTAACCCTAAAACCTAGCCCTAGCCCTAAACCTAACCTTAACATTAGCACTTGCCCTAGCCCTAGCATTAACCCTAAACCAAACCAAAGCCGTTACTCTAACCCTAACCCTAACCCTAACCCTAACCCTAACCCTAACCCTAGCCATAGACATAGCCCTATACCTAACCCTAACCCAACTCTATCCCTAACCCTAACCCTAACCCTAGGCCTAGACCTAATCCTAACCCTAAACCTAACCCTAGCCCTAGCGTTAACCCTAACATAACCCTAACCTTAACCCTATCCATACCCCTAGCCCTAACCCTAAACCTAACCCTAGCCCTAGCCCTAGCCATAGCCATAGCCATAGCCATAAACCTTACCCTAACCCAACCTTAACCCTTACCATAGCCCTAGCCCTATCCTTAGCCATATAGGTAACCCTAACCCGAAATCTTACCCATCCCCCAACCCTAACCGTAACCCTAACCCTAGCTTTGCCCTAGCACTAACCCTAAACCTAATCCTAGCCCTAGACCTAGCACTAACACTAACCCTAACCCTAACCCTAGCCCTAGTTGTAACCCTAACACTAACCCGAGCCCTAGCTCTACCCTAAACCTAACACTAATCACAACCCTAACCCTAAACCTAACCGTAACCCTAGCCATAACCCTAACCCTACCCTAGCCCTAACCCTAACCTTAACCCTAAAAATAACCCTAGCCCTAATATTAACCCTAGCCAGAGCCCTAGCCCTAATCCTAACCATAAACTTAGCCCTAACCTAACACTAGCCCTAACCCTAACGCAGGAACTAACCCTAACCATAACCCTAGACCTAGCCGTAACCATAAACCTAACCTTAACCCTAGCCCTAGCTACAAACCTAAACCTAACCCTAGCCCTAGCCATAACCCTAACCCTAGCCCTAACCCCAACCCTAAATCTAACCCTAGCCCTAGCCGTAGCCCTAACTCTAACCCTAGCCCTAACCTTAACCCTGGCGCAAACCCTAACACTAGCCCTAGTCCTAGACCTAAACCCAACCCTGACACTATCCCTAGACCTAGCCCTAGCTCTAATCCTAACACAAACCCTAGTCCTAGACCTAGCACTAACCCTAAACGCAACCCTAGCCCTAGCCAAAGCCCTAACACTAAGCCTAAACCTAGCCCTAGCACTAAACCTAACCCTAACCCTAGCCCTAGCTCTAACCCTAATGCAAGCAGTAGACTTAGCCATACACCTAACCCTAACCCTAACCCTAGTCCTAGCCTTAACCCTAACCCTAACCATAGCCCTATCCCTAACTCGAACCCAAACCCGAGCCCTAAGCATAAACCTAACCCTGACCCTAGCCCTAACCCAAACCCTAAACCTAGGTCTAGACCTAATCCTAACCCTAAACCTAACCCTAACCCTAGCCCTAGCCTTAACCCTAACAATAACCCTAACCTTAACCTTAACCATAGCCCTAGCCCTAACCCTAAACCTAACCATAGCACTAGCCATAGCCATATCACTAACACTAAACCTAACCCAACCTTAACCCTTACCATTTCCCTAGACCTAGTCTTAGCCCTATACGTAACCCTAACCCGAAACCAAACCCTAACCCCGACACAAACCTAACCCTAACCATAACCTTAGCCTTGCCCTAGCACTAACCCTAAACCTAAACCTAGCCCTAGACCTAGCACTAACACTAACCCTAACCCTAAACCTAGCCCTAGCTCTAACCCCAACCCTAACACTAACACTAACCCTAAATCTAACCGTAACCCTAACCCTAACCCTAGCCCTAACCCTAACCCTAATATTAACCATAGCCCTAACCCTAGCAGTAGACCTAAACCTAACCCTAAACCTAACCCTAACCCTAACCTTAACCCTAACCCTAGCCCTAGTCCTGACCCTAACCCTAAGCCTAACACTAGCCCTAGCCCTAGCCCTAAACCTAAACCTAACCGTAGCCCTAACCCTAACCCTAGCCCTAACAGTAAACCTAGCATTAACCCTAACCCTAACCCTAACCCTAGGCCTAGCCCTAATCCTAACCCTAAACCTAACCCTAACCCTAACCCTAACACTAGCGCTAGCCCAAAATCTAACCCTAACCATAGCCCTATCCCTAACCCTAGCCCTAACAATAAACCTAGAACTAACCCTAACCCTAACCCTAACCCTAACACTAGCTCTAGCCCTAACCTAACCCTAACCATAGCCCTAACCCTAACCCTAGCCCTAAGAATAAACCTAGCACTAACCCTAACCCTAACCCTAACCCTAACCCTAACCCTATCCCTAACCCTAAACCTATCCGTAACCCTAACCCTAGACCTAACCCTAACCCTAGACATAATCCTAACTCGAACCCAAATCCGAGCCCTAAACCTAAACCTAACCATGACCTAGCCCTAACCCTAAGTCTAACACTAAACCTAGCCCAAACCCTAAAACTAACCCTAGACCTAGCACTAATCCTAACCCTAACCAGAGCCGTAAACCTAATCCTGACCCTAGCCCTAGACCTAGCCATAGCCCTAAACATAACCCTAAGACTAGCCCTAACCCGAACACTATCACTAACGCTAACCCTAGACCTAGCCATAACCCTAACCCTAACCCTAATAATAACAACCCTAGCCCTAACCCTAAACCTAGCCCTAGCTCTAACCCTAGCCCTAACCCTAAACCTAACCTAGCCCTTACCATAGCCCTAGTCCTAGCCCTAACCCTAATATTAACCCTAGCCCTAACCATAGCCATAGCTCTAACCCTAACCCTAAACCTAGCCTTAACCGTAACCCTAACCCTAGCCCTAGCACTAGCAATAGCCCTAACCCTAAACCTAACCCTAGCCCTAGCTCTAACCCTAACAAAAACTCTAAATGTAACCCTATCCCTAGTCTTAGCCCTATAACTAATGGTAACCCCAACTCTAGCACAAACATTAAACCTATCCCAAGTCCTAGCCTTGACCTAACCTTAACCCTAACCCTAGCCCTAGTCTTAACCCTAACACTAACCCTAACCCTAGCCCTAACACCAACCATAATCCTAGACTAGCCCTAGCCGTAGCCCTAACCCTAACCCTAATCTTAGCCCTAACCCTAACGCTAGCCCTAAACCTAACCCTAGGCCAGCCCTAATCCTAACCCTAAACATACCAGGAAAAATAACACTAGCTCTAAACCTAATCCAGGCACTAACCCTAAGCATAACCCTAGCCCTAGCCCTAACCCTACTCTTAGCCCATACCCTAACCCTAACCCTAACACTAACATTAGCCTTATCTCTAACCCTAAGACTAACCCTAGCCCTAGCATTAGCCCAAACCTAACCCTAACATCAACCCTAGCCCTAACCCTAACCCTAAACCTAGCCCTAGCCCTAACCCTAGCCCTAACCCTAATCCTAACCCTAACCATAGCCCTAACCATAAACCTAACCCTAACCCTAAACCAAGCCTTAACCGTAGCCCTAACCCTAGCCGTAACGCTAACCCTAGCCCTAACCCTAACCCTAGCCCTAAACCTAACCCTAACCCTAACCCTAATCTTAACACTAGGGCTAGCCCTAATCCTAACCCTAGGGCTAGCCCTAATCCTAACACTAAACCTAGACCTAGTCCTAACCCTAATACTAACCCTAGCCCTAGCCCTAACCCTAGCCCTAACCCTAACCCTAGCCCTAACCTTAAACCTAAC
>JADBBT010000795.1:0-23897 GCA_015711505.1 Sylvilagus bachmani | reverse complement strand
AAAAAAAATATTTTGTATATTTTAAAGGCAGAGTCACAAAGAGCACAGGAAAGAAGGGGAGTAGGGGAGGGAGAGAATCTGCTGCATTGCACCCAAAATGGCCTCAAAGGTTGTGTCAGAAACAGTTGGAATCCAGGAACCCGAATCTCCATCCACATCACCTGTATGGCTGGGAGGGTCCCGAGGACTTTGGCCGTCTCCGGCTGCTATCCAAAGCACATTAGCAGGGAGGGAGCTGGATCAGAAGAGGAGCAGCAGGGCAGCTAACCCTTGCTCCTATATGCATTGCTAGAGTTCTAAGCTGTGGGTTACTTTTCTGGACTAGAACACTGACATACCCTCTATTTTAAATGAATTTACTGGGGTCGGCACAGTGGTGCAGTGGGTTGAAGCCTTGGTCTGCAGTGCCAGCATCCCACCCATATGGGTGGTGGTTCGAGTCCTATCTGCTCCACTTCCAATCCAGCTCTCTGCTAATGTCCCTGGGAGAGCAGCTGAGGGTGACCCAAGTCCTTGGGCCCCTGCACCCACGTGGGCGACCCGGAGGAAGCTCCTGGCTTGGGCTGGCTCAGCTACAGCTGTCGTGGTCATTTGGGAAGAGAACCAGCAGATGGAAGACCTCTCTGTCTCGACCTCTCTCTGTAATTGTCTTTCCAATAGATACAAACAAATTCTTTAAAAAATATTAACTGTGAGAGAGAAACATGAGGTTCATTTTAAACATAAGTTACTTAGCTGTGTGTAGACAACTAGCTAGCATAACAGCTTGCAGATGTCTGGGAAGTTCCATGCAGCTACTCGCATAACTGCTAGGTTACATGCACCTGGAAAGTTCTCAGGCAAAACAGGATGTGAGGAGTGGCCAAAATAGCTGAAGTAAATGCCAGGAAGATTGTAACCTTGTGGTTACTCAGCCGGTGAGGAACTAGGGGAAGGGCCTGTGTGGTAGGAAATAGCTTTCTGTAAATCACCCCAGGCACCTGATTTTGCACGAATGTTGATAAAGTCTGGCTTTTGTTGCGCTTCCTGAGTCTGAGTGCATCCTTTGAGTGGATGGATGAGGCTGTTTCTCACACCTTGGGTGATGGTCTGGGATTTCTGTGCCTATCTGGAGTGGGTGCTTCTACAAAGGGGGAGATATGTCCCACCTGCTTTCAGATGACCTGCTCTGTCCAGGTGCCCTGTCTCTCTGCGGAAGCCACAGCGAAGCCGAGACTGCTGATCGGAGTCACCAAATAACGGGGTGACACAGGAAAGAAAAAGTAGGTACCAAGTTAACCGACCAGGCAACCTCATGCACCAGTCAAGGTAGAAAGGTACGCTATCAGTATTGCCTTGGTGGTTGGGTCTTTTTAGAGGTCAAGAGTGTGGGAACAGATAAAGTGAGTCCTGGGGTATGCACGAAACCTCTGTTGGGAGACAGCTGAGCACATAGGGGGTTCTGAGGTGTGCAATAAACCTCTTACTTAAGTGGGGTTGAGCTCCCAGGAAACCCCGGGTGTGTGTGAAAGAAATCTGCATTATGGGAGCTGGAGCACAAGTGTGCCAGAAATCCCCAGGGATGGGAGGAGGAGGGTGAGCAGACAGGAAACTGGACACAGGGATGACCTCTGAAAGACTGGGAAGTAAATTCTAGGTCTACAGAAGGAGGAGCCAGAGAGGCTCCCTCTGACATTTCCCAGGATAGTCTACTGCAGAGAATGTTAAGGTTGCGGTGGGGCAGCTCTTGGACTCTCAGAAAGAGGACAAGAAAAAAAGAAACTGGGCCAGATAAGGACTAGGAGAACAAAGAGGCAGTAGGGAAGTGAAGGGTCATAATTTCGGAAGACCATGGGGGAGCCAAACCAACTGCCCTTTAAGTCCTTACACTTGCCTGTCCCATCTAAACAGCAGACATCCTATCCTGCATGTTTCCTCTCCAGGAAGTACCCATGGGATAGGCACAAACAGGATTGTAGATGTTCCCCTTACAAGTATTCAGGGCAGAAATTTCACAAAGGAAATGAAGTCACTTTTAGAAGACCCCCCTTGGGTTAGCAGAAGAGTTGGGCCACTTCTCGGAACCTAGCTTTTACATCAGGGCCGAAATGAAGTCTACAGTGAATATCCTGTTCACAGGGGAAGAAAGGAGGAATGATTAGGAGGGCAGCTATGGCCATTTGGGACAACGCATCCTCCTGTGCAGGGAGTCTTGCCAGCCACTCCAAGTTTGCAAAGGGTTTCTAAGGCATTCGAAATTCAACAGGAAAAATAGGAACCCCACCCCCACCCCGCTGCCATTGTGTTTTCCTTGGAAGATATAGAGTTCAAATGAGGAAATACCCTGGACTGGATCCGGAGGACCCAGTGGAACAAAGACTTTTTAAAAAGTTAATCTTGTAACCAAGAGCAGTCTGACATCACAAAGAAATTACAAAAGATTGAGGGGTGGAATGAAGGACTGATTTTGGAACTATGAAGGGGAGCACAAAGTTTTTGTAAGAAAGGAAAAGCAAAAACCAAGCAAATTCATGGTTTCCACTGCAGATCAAAATCCCCTCACAACAAGTGGGGCAATGTCAACACAGAACTTGCTAGGGAAAATGGATGGCGTTAGGGGTAAAAGGGCATGGGCTCCAACATTTAAAAAATTGAGGGGTCATCTTTATATGCACCAAGGTAGGAATGAATCTCATGGGCAGAGATCTGATTGTCAGATTAGGAGTAGACAAGGGGCCAATGAAAGTAGGGGAAAAGTGGGTTACATGCAGTAATAGAGGGGATACATTGCTTGATCCTCGCGTGAAGGTGCAAGATTACCTAGTCATTGGTCCGCTCAAACCTGTGAATTGTATGCTCTCAATCAAACTTTAAAATTAAATCTGCACAGAGGGGCCTTCTTAAGATAAGGACCTCTGTGGGTAAGGCCTGGTGGAACGAAGAGGCCATCAAAGAAGGAGGAGCTTTTCTCTGGAAGGAGGAGAGAACTTCCACTTTGCGTATGGCCGTGTCTAAATACAGAAGGAGTCTGCATTCAAAAGGCTTCCATAGCCTAGGCTGTTCATGTCCAGAGCCTTGGGTGATCACCTATGTCATCCATAAGAGTGTGAATTGTGAAATGAACAACAGGAGTCACTGTGCACCAACTTCCCGTGCAGGACCTCTGTCCTTAAAGAGTTGTATTATGAGAGTTAATAGTAAAAGTTGTTCTCAGAGGTGAACTTCGTTTTAGTGTATTAAGTGGAGGATAATGTTCTGTCTCATAGTTACGCCTAAGTGCTTGCCAAAGATTTATCATTCTTGTGTGCTGCTTTAAAGTGTATTAACTTTCTAAAAAAAGAATGCTTAAAAATGAAATTAACTTTGAGATGCAATGACTTTAAGCAGCCCTTGTCTCAACTGTTCAGGAACAATTTTTCTTAAATCTTTTGAACTCTTTAGAGTTAATCCTCCACGTGTATAAAGTTCATTGAAAACAGATCTTAGTAAAAAAATAAGACTGGGGGCCGGCGCCATGGCTCAATAGGCTAATCCTCTGCCTTGTGGCGCCGGCACACCAGGTTCTAGTCCCAGTCGGGGCGCCGGATTCTGTCCCGGTTGCCCCTCTTCCAGGCCAGCTCTCTGCTGTGGCCAGGGAGTGCAGTGGAGGATGGCTCAAGTCCTTGGGACCTGCACCCCATCGGAGACCAGGTAAGCACCTGGCTCCTGCCTTCAGATCAGCGTGGTGGGCCAGCCGCGGCGGCCATTGGAGGGTGAACCAACGGCAAAGGAAAACCTTTCTCTCTGTCTCTCTCTCTCACTGTCCACTCTGCCTGTCAAAAAAGAAATAAAATAAAATACGACTGGGAATAGGAGAGGGAGGATGAAGAGGGGTGGGAGTATGGGTGGGTATCGTGAGAAGAATCACTATGTTCCTGAAGTTGTATTTATGAAATGCATGAACTTTGTATTCCTTAAATGAAAGGTTTCTTTGGATTAAAAAAGGCAGTAGGGAAAAGTAACATTAAGGCCTCTATTTCCTAAGAGAATAGGATTTGCAACTTTTTGCTAAGGAAGCTATAAGCATGAGAATGCATTTTTGATGAAAATGGTTATGATACAAAGAGCAACTGAAGGAATGTCATAGAAGTTCTATGGAAATTAAATGCTGTGTGAGATTAGGTTGGATGCTACAAGTCCAAATAGCAGGATTACCTTATTTTCTATGTCATGGTTTCATGGTGTTTTTGTAAGCTAGGAAAAGCTTTCATGTGTTTTTCTGCTGCTGTTATTGAGCATTGATGGGGGAAAAGATCTGCGACCTCAGCAGATGGTTTACTTTTGGCCAGATGGTTTGAACCCCTGAAAAAGCTGAATGCATTCTGTGCTTATGAGGGGATTAGTGTCCATGCTGCATAAAGGGAGCCATTGGAGTCCCCAAGCTATGGCATCCTTAGAGACTCTGGGTGTGAGGGAATGTCGATCATCATGAAGCTGGTGTGTGGAGGTTGTGTAAACGCCTAAGGTGGGAAGAGTGATCATCCCTCAGGTTAAAAGGACTCCTTGCCCCGACGACTCCTCTCGAGATCCAGTTCATCACTTTCAGGTCAGCACCTTGGTACCGATTATGACCTGGAAGAAAGATGAGCTCCCACCCAGCTGGGTAAGAGCCCATGAAGTGCTGCTGAGTGCTGAGATGAAGGCACTGGTCGGTAAGACCCCAAAGAGGGTAAAAGACAAGTGGGAAGTGTATAGGTCATGTGAAGAGCATTTGAAAGTGACATTAGGAAAGTTTATGGGTTGGCTTGGCCCTCAGGAATGAATAAATTAATAATTACAGGAGGGAGAAGATCTGTTGGGACATACACTGACACAGGGTGCAAGGATAGGGATGCCTGGGTAGAATGGGTCAACTTTTCAATGACAAGCCCTCACCTCAGGCACAGGTGGTTCCGTTTTCCCTAGGATGGGATACTGATCCTGATGCATGTTGGCTGTATACCAGGATGAGGGGACATGGGGATATAAGACTTGCAAAGACCCGTCATTGCTTTTCCCCACACTGCCATGGTCAGATTCCAGGGCAATGCTCTCTTTCTCCACAGGGAACATGACATTCCTCTTGCCTCTCCAGGCAAGAAGAACTGTAGACCTGCACATGCACTCGAATGTTCCTGGTGAGTCTGACAGCAGTAATTATTCAGCCCTCCTTTATGTCCTGGGCTGATGTCTTGTGGTATTGTAGAAAGTGAACCTCCATGTCTTACCATCCAGTTGAACCAGGACTTGGGCTTTAGTTCAATTGGCCATTCCCTTCACCCTGGCATTCCACAAAATACCCGAAGGTCAAGAGCAGGTCCTCAAAGTAAAAATGATGGTGAGACCCAAAATTCAGACAAGAAAGAAGGGATTGTGAGAAGTAAGCATTTGGTTCATTCTCCCTCCCTGTCCCCCCCTCTCCCTCTCTGGCCCACTCCCTCCTCCTCTCTCTCCCTCCCTCTCTCTCCCCTGCCCTTCCCTCCCTCCCTCCCTCCTTTACCCCTCCTCCCTTGAAACTCACTCTGTCTGCCTTTAAAATAAATAAAACTTGGTTTTTAAAACGTAAAGCTTTCTCTCTTCCTCTCCCACTCCCCCCCCTTTCCCTCTACCTCTTCCCCCCTCCTCCCGTCCATCTCCCTATTCCTCTCCCTCCCTCTCCCTTTCCCTCCATCTCCCTCTCCCTTCATGTATCCTCTCTCTCTTAGGCTCTCTCCCCTCCCCTTCCTCCATCTCCCTCCATCTCCCTCTCCCTTCATGTATCCTCTCCTTCTTAGGCTCTCTCCCCTCCCCTTCCTCCATCTCCCTCCATCTCCCTCTCCCTTCATGTATCCTCTCCCTCTTAGGCTCTCTCCCCTCCCCTCCCTTCCTCTCCCTCCCTTCTTGTCTCCCTCTCCCCTCTTCCCGTGAATCTCACTCTGTCTGCCTTTAAAATAAATAAAACTTGGT
This sequence comes from Sylvilagus bachmani, assembly GCA_015711505.1. Taxonomy (NCBI): domain Eukaryota; kingdom Metazoa; phylum Chordata; class Mammalia; order Lagomorpha; family Leporidae; genus Sylvilagus; species Sylvilagus bachmani. Next base: position 17,954 of record JADBBT010000795.1, on the reverse strand, counting down.
TTTTAAAAGGTAAAGCTGTGGGATGTACATCGGTTGCAGCAGGCATCATATTTCTTGGGATGCCCACATTGTAGAGCCTGGATCCCATCCAGGCTCAGTTCCAATTCCAGCTTCCTGCTGATGTACACTGTAGCAGGCAGCAGGTGATGGTTGCAGCATCATTGACCCTGCCTCAGACCTGGGAGGCCTGGATTAAACTCCTGGGGCCTGGCTTCAAGCTGGACCAGAAATAGCATTTTTGAAATTATGGGAGGGTGATAGCGGCTTAGATATTTCTGTATATTTGGTCTCCCTGTGTGTCTCATCCTTTTATTTTTGACGATTTGTTTAAATCAGGGGCCAGGCAGAGTGGCAGAGAGAATGGCAGACACGGAGGCAGAAGGAGGTGTTTGAGGTGATGGGTCAGTCCTCAGATGGCCACAAAGCATGGGGCTGAGCCAGGAGGAAGCCTGGGGTCCAGACATGCTTCCTGGTCTCTCCTGTGGGCAGCAGGGGGACAAGTAATTGGGCTGTCATCTGGCACTGCTTCGCCAGGCACACGAGCAGAGAGCTGGATGGGAAGTAGAGCAGCTGGGATTGGAAGCCGTGTTCCTAGGGGATGCCAGTGTGGCAGGCGGCAGCTAACCCGCTGTGCCACAAGGCCAGTCCCCAGATGAAGCTGGTAGAACTTAAGGCCAGATGCTGGGCATTTGGTGCATCAGATCAGAGGTTCCCATTGAGGCCTCCTTCCACATCTTGCACTTCGGAGAGCCTGGCTGCGGTTCCGGTTTTTTGTTTTTTGTTTTTTTTTCCCATTGAAGCTTCCTACTTGTGCATACTGTGGGATGAAGCAAGGGGTGGCCAGAGCAATTGTGTCCAAGCCATTCCCATGTCAGAACTGTCTTTGCATCCTGGCGCCCGACTTAGGCCCAGCTCGCACAGGCTGTTTCTGAAACTTTGGGAGGGAATCAGCAGATGGCAGATTCCTGTTATTTTTTTCTCTCTCTCTCCCACTGCTTCCCCTCTTGTATTCATTGTTTTCTCATTTTGTTAAAGGATCTCTTTATTTCAAAGTCAGAATTAGAGAGAAAGTGCTTTGGTCTGCTAGTTTAGTCCTCAGAAGTCTGCAATGGCCAGGCCAGTTGGAATCCAGGAGGAGTCCAGAGCTACTTTGAGGTCACCCCTGTGGGAAACAGGGTGCAAGCACTTGTGCTCCGTTTAGCTACCTTTGTGCGGCAGTGAAAGGGAGCAAGACTGGGAGCACGCTGTCTACACAGGAACCTGCGCCCCATGAGATACTGTGATTACTTGAGGAGGCTTTACACACAAAGCCACAAGGCAGCCCCCTTACTCCTGGTTCTTTTATGTTTTTGAACATTGCATTGATTTGGAGCCAGTGCTGTGGCCTGCAGTGTGGGTGTCTCCTACAGGTGCCGGTTCAAGTCCCAGCTGCTCCACTTCCCATCCACCTCTCTGCTAGTGGGCCTGGGAAGCAGCAGCAGATGGCCCAAGTTCCTGGGCCCCTGCCACCCACGTGGGAGGCCTGGAATAAGTTCCTGCCTCCTTACGTGATCCTAACCCAGCCCAGGCTGCTTCGGCCATTTGGACAGTGCAATAGTGGATGAAAGATTCTCATTCACATATTCATTCATTCTCTCTCTCTCTCTCTCTCTCTCTCTCTGTCTCTCTGCCTTTCCTTCTCTCTCTCTCTCTGTAACTCTTTCAAATGAAATAAATCTTCAAAATGTGTTTATTTGAAATGCAGAGTCACCCAGCAATAAGGAGGAGCAGAGAGAGAGAAATACTCCATGTGCAGGCTCACACTTAAATTGCCAGGGAGGCTGGGTCAGTGGCAGCTGGAAGCTGGGATCCCGGATTCCATCCATGTCCATGTGGGGGGGTGGGGAGGGGCCAGATCGCTTGAGCTATCTGCTGCTGCCATCTCCAGCACATCAGCAAGGAGCTGGATCAGAGGAGTTGCAGCTGGGTGTGGGATCCTGGCTCTGATACTGCGTTGCTGGAGCTGTACGCTTCGGCTTACTTTTCTGGGAAACTACGCTGGTGCACTCCTGGTTTTTATTAATTAATTAATACAGTAATATGTTTTCAAGTTCAAGTTGACCAGAGAGGTCCAGCAGTGGGCATTTCAAGCATTTGGGGACCAGAGTGACTGAAGGGAAGTGTTTGTCTCCGTCTTTCTGTGACTCTGTGTCTCACTGTGTAGCTCCCATGGTCTGCCTCTCCGATCAATCCACTTAGCTCTGGAAAAGGTAAGGCTGTGGGATGTGATAGGTTGCAGCAGGTATGGTATTTCTGGCATGCCCACCTCCCACGTTGTCGAGCCTGGGTTCCACTCAAGGCTCGGTTCCCTGTATCAGGTGGTTGCAGTACCAGGTGGCTACAAGTGTACAGTGTGGCAGGCAGCAGGGGATAGTTCAAGTGCCAGGGCCCCTGCCAGAGGCCCAGATTAAGCTTGTGAGGCCAGGCTTTAGGCTGCTTCAGCCACAGCAGTTTTGGGAATTAGTGGACAGAAAGAGCTGATGGGAGATTTCTGTCTGGCTGTCTGTGTCTGGCTCTATCACTCTGTCTATCATTGAAATTTGGAAGCCCATTCTAGATGTTCAAGGCAGAGTCACACAGAATTGGAGACAGAGGGAGAGAGACAGAGAAGGTGTATGTGGTGGTTCCCAGGCAAAGTTGCTGCAAAGGCAGGTCCAAGGCAGGTGGGAAGCCAGCCTCCCAGCAATGCATCTGGGTCTCCTGCCTGTCCTTGAGGGCCTAGAAGACCTGGGCCAACTTCTGCTGCCTTCCCAGGCACATTAGCAGGGAGCTGGATGAGAACAGGAGCAGCAGGGAATGGAACTGTGGCTCCCTTATTCAACTGCCAGAGAGCTATCTGGGATATAACGCTGGCACCCTCACTGTCATCTGATATGGTTAATCCATAATCTACTCTATGGTCTGGAGTTGAGGCTTAATCTGATAGGAGCAGTGGTGAGTATTGCACACATCTGGTCCTGAACTTGCTGAAGGGATGTGTCTTTCAATGCCTCTGTGTGTCTTAGTGTTGCCCTCTTCTCCGTGGGCTCAAGGCCCCTACTGTTCAAAGGAATCAGATATGATTTTGAAAAGGCAGAGTTGTGCGCCAGTGCTGCAACTCAGTTGGCTAATCCTCCGTGTGCAGCGCCGGCACCCCAGGTTCTAGTTTTGGTAGGGGTGCCGGATTCTGTCCCGGTTGCTCCTCTTCCAGTCCAGCTCTCTGCTGTGGCCTGGGAAGGCAGTGGAGGATGGCCCAAGTACTTGGATCCTGCACCCACATGGGTGACCAAGAGGAAGCACCTGGCATCTGGCTTCGTATCAGCGCAGCAACCAGCCAGCCGTAGCAGCCATTTGGGGTCTGAACCAATGGAAGGAAAATCTTTCCCTCTGTCTCTGTCACTGTCTAACTCTGCCTATCCAAAAAAAAAAAAAAAAAAAGAAGAAAGAAAAAAAAGAAGGCACAGTTGTGGAATGTGCATGGTTTGCTGTAGGTCCCACACTCCTGGGATGCTCACGTGGCTGCTGTAGGTCCCACACTCCTGGGATGCTCACGTGGCTGCTGTAGGTCCCACACTCCTGGGATGCTCATGTGGCTCATTGCAGCTCCCGGCTCCCAAGTGGAGCCTCCCCTTTCCAGCTACAGCTTCCTGCAGACACACACTGGAGGAGGCAGCAGGTGATGTCTCATGCACTAGGAACCCTGGCACCCCGTCTAGAGCTGGATGAAACGCCTGGGGCCTGCATCAGGCAGGTCTGGCAAGGGCGCTTTGGGAACTGATGGGAGGCAGACAACACGTGGGAGATTTCTGTCTGCCCCTCTGTCTCTCTGTGTCTCCTGTCTTCTATTGCTTGGAAAGATTTCTTTGATATTGAGGCAAGGCAGAGTGACAGAAAGGGAGACACAGAGGCAGAAGGGGATGTTTGAGGTGATGGGTGAGTTGTCAGATGGCCGCAAAACCTGAGGCTGAGCCAGGTGGAAGCCTGCAGCCCGGAAGTGCTTCTCGGTCTCCCCTGTGGGCACCAGGGGGCCAAGTGACTGGGCTATCATCTTGCACTGCCTCGCCAGGCACATGAGCAGGGAGCTGGAGTGGAAGTGGAGTACCCAGGGTTGGAAGCCCTGCTCCTAGGGGATGCTAGCGTGGCAAGTGGCTGCTTAACACCCTGTGCCACATGGCCAGCCCCCCAGATGAAGTTGCAGAAACCTAAGACTGAAGGCTGGGCATTTGGTGTGTCAAACTGTAGGTTTGCATTGATGACTGTTCTACATCTTCCACTTTGGAGAGCCTGGCTTGCGGTTCTGGCTTCTTTCCTATTGATGCTTCCTGCTGTGTGCACTGTGGGATGTGGAAAGCGATGGCCTGAGCAGTCGTGTTGTAGCCACTCACGTGGCAGCACTGCATTTGGATCCTGGCTCAGACGAGATGTTTGCGAAGTTTTGGTAGGGAGCCGGAAACGTGAGACTGTCAGTTGCCCTCCATTTTTCTGTCTGTCATTAATTTTTCTATAATATTTTATGTATTTGAAAAACTGAGTTACTCTGAGAACAGGAGAGAAATGGAGAGACAGACAGATTTTCCATCTGCTGGTTTACACCCAAAATGTTGATTCAGGGCCAGTTGGACACCAGGACCCTGGACTCCATGCAGGTCACCCATGTGGGTGGGAGGGGTCTGAGGATTTTGCCAGTCTTCTGCTTTCCAAACACATTAACAGTGGGCTGGATCAGAACAGGAGCAGCCAGGAGTCCAAACCTGTCTCCAGTATGCTTTGCTGGAGTTGCAAGGTACAGATTAAATTGTTGGCATATAACCCTGGTAGCACTTCTGTTTTAAATCAATTCCCTAATGTACGTTTTGAAATTCAGTGTTTAGAACATGGAAACATCAGTGTGCATTGCAGGCAATTGGGGACTGAACTTGTAGATGAGAAGTATCTCTCACGCTCCTCCCGGCTCCCTTTCTCTTTTTTATGGCTTCCCCTGTCTGCCTTTAAAATCAACTTTGTGGCCAGGGCTGCGGCTCACTAGGCTGATCCTCCAACTGCGGCACCAGCACACCGGGTTCTAGTTCCGGTTGCTCCTCTTCCAGTCCAGCTCTCTGCTGTGGCCCGGGGGTGCGGTGGAGGATGGCCCAGGTCCTTGGGTCCTGCACCCGCGTGGGAGACTGGGAGAGGGCACCTGGCTCCTGACTTCCGATCAACGCAGCGCGCTGGCCGCAATGCCTTTCCATGGTGGCCACTTGGGGGGTGAACCAACGGAAAAATGAAGACCTTTTTCTGTATCTCTCGCTCCCTCTCTCTCACTGTCTAACTCTGCCTGCCAAAAAAATTTTTAAAAAATCAAATTGGCCTTTTGAAAGGTAAAGCTGTAACATGCGCATCAGTTGCAGCCAGTACGATATTTCTGGGCATGCCCACATCCCACTTTGTCCAGCCTGGGTTCGAGTTCAGGCTCTGTACCCAATTCAGCTTTTTCTTTTTTTAAAGATTATTTTTTATATGACAGGTAGATTTACAGACAGTGAGAGAGACAGAGAAAGGTCTTCTGTTGGTTCACTCCCCAAATGGCCACAACAGCCAGAGCTACACCGATCCGAAGCCAGGAGCCGGGTGCTTCTTCCTGGTTTCCCATGTGGGTACAGGGACCCAAGCACTTGGGCCATCCTCCACTGTTTTCCCAGGCCACAGCAGAGAGCTGGACTGGAAGAAGAGCAACTGAGGCTAGATCTGGTGCCCATATGTGATGCCGGCTCCGCAGGCGGAGGATTAACCTAGTGTGCCACTGCGCCGCCCCCCCCCCCATTCAGCTTTCTGTCAGTACACACTGTGGGAGGCCACAAGTGATGGTTCAAGCACTAGGGACCCTGCTTGAACCTGGGAGACCTGGATGAAGCTCGAGGGTCCAGATTTCAGCCTGGCCCAGAACTAGAGTTTTCTGAAGTTTTGAGAGGGAAATGGCTGATGGGAGAGTTCTGTGTGTCTGTCTGTCTTCCTCCCTCTGTCTCTGTGCTCTTTATTGTTTAAAAATGATTAATTTCATTTGGTGGAAAGGCAGAGTGACAGAAAGGGAGAGACCTTTCCCATGCTGGACCACTCCCCACATGGCTGCCAAAGCTGTGGCTGGGACAGGCTGAAGTAATGCACACAGACGTCCATCTATCGTGGTCTCTGCTGTGCGTGGCAGGGACTCGAGGTCTTGGGCTGTCATCATCCACTGCCTTCCAGGGACATGAGCAGGGAACAGGATGGGCAGTAGAGCAGCCGGGACTCAAATCTGTATTCACATGGGAATGCAGCGTGGCAGGCTGCACCTGAAACCACTGTGCCGCAGTGCTGGCCCCTAATCAAGTTTGACAAGCCTAAGCTTGTAGGATGTGCATTTGGTGCAGCAGGTCAGGTATTTCCTGTGATGGCCGCATCCCACACTGAGCTCGTGGGTTCCAGTCCAGGCTCTGTTCCCTTTTCAGAGTTCCTCTCGTGTACACTGTGGGATGCTGCTGGCGATAAGGTCAGTCCTGTCTCTGCCACCACGTGGGAGCCCTGCATGTTGCTCCTGGTGCCCTCTTAGGCCTGCAAGCACAGGGGGTGCCAGAAATCTTGGGAGGGAATGATGGGAGATTTTTGTCTCAATCTGTCTCCCTGTGTCTTCTGCCTTTCAGTTTTTCAAAAAAAGTTAATTGATTAAAAGGCAGAGCCATCAAGATGGGAGACACACACACACACACACACAGAGAGAGAGAGAGCGAGAGAGAGAGAGAGCGCGCGCGAGAGAGATTCCTTCTGGTTCATACCCAAAAGTGGCCTCAAAGGCTGGGGTCAGAGCCAGTCAGAAGCCAGGATCCCAGAAATCCATCTGGTTTCCCTTGTATGGGAGGAGTCCAAGGACCCTAGGCAGCTTTCTGTGCCCTCCTAGGCACATTAGCAGGGAGTAGGACCAGAACAGGAGCAGCAGGCAGTGAACCCTGGCTCTGATATGCATTGCTGGGCTTGCAAGCTACTGTTAACTATTCTGGGATGCAGTGCTGGCACCCTGTCTGCTTTTTAATTAACTGATAGGTTTTGAAGTTCTACTTTTTGTGATAAAAATAACAAATTTGCATTGCTAGCACTTGAGGACTGACCTTATAGGAGATTCATTCATTCATTCCCTCCATCTCTCCCTCCCGCCCTCTCTCTCTGCCTCTCTCTGTTTTACTCCCTCTGTCTGCCTTTAAATTTTGTTTTTAAAATGTAAGGCTGTGGGATGCTCTTCAGTTGGCAGCAGATGTGATATTTCTTGGGATGCCTGCATCCTGTGGTTGTAGAGCCTGGGTTCCAGACCAGGCTGCCTTCCCACTCCAGCTTCCCGGCAGTGTGCGCTGGGGGAGGCCACAGGTGCTGGTTCATGCCCTAGGGAATCGGCCACATGCCTGGGAGCCCTGGTTTAAATTCCTGGGGCCTTTCTTCAGGCTTGTCAAGTACTTGTGGTTTCTGAGAAATTGGGAGGCAAACTACAGGTAGGAGAGTTCTGTCTCCCTCTGTTTCTTTCCATTTTATTTATTTTTGAAAATACTTCTGTAAAAGACAGAGCCAAAGAGAAGGATGGACTGGTGAGAGGGAGAGATTCCTTCTGCTGGTTCACACCCAAGAGGGCCATAAATGCTGGTTCAGGGCCAGGTGTAAGTCTGGGCCCTGGAACTCCATCTCCTGTGTGGGTGGGAGGGACCCAAGGACATGGGTAGTCTTCTGCCATCCCAGGCACATTAGTAGGGAGGGGGATCAGAACAGGTGCAGCAGGGAATGGAACCCTGGCTCCGATATGCAATGCTGCAGTTGCAAGCTGCAGCTGAACATTCTGGGATGCAACACTGGCATCCTCATTGTTTTTTTAAATAATGAACTCCTGTTCTGCGGTCAACATGATAGAAGAGTGAGCATTGTAGGAATTTGGACCAAAAGTGTTGATGGGAGCTTCCTTCCCTCCCCCCTTGCCTCTATCTCCCTCCTGCCCCCTCCCTTGCTCTAGGTACCTCTGTCTGCCTATAAGACAAGTGATTTAAAAGATAAGCCTGTGGAGTGTGCCTCAGTGGCAGCAGGTGTCATATTCCTGGCAGGCCTTGATTCCAGTCCAGGCCCCCTGCCCAGTTCCACTTCCTTGCCAGTGCACACTGTGGGAAGCAGTAGGTGATGGTTCAAGCACTAGGGACCCTGTCCACAGACCTGGGAGGCCTGGATGGAGCTCCTGGTGCCTGGCTTCATGCAGGTCCAACAATAGTGTTTTCGGAAGTTTTTGGAGGGAAAGAGCTGATGGGAGATTTCTGTCTGTCTTGCTCTGTCTGCCTGCTCTTTGCTATTGTTAAAGATTTCTTTCATTTAGTGGGAAGCTGGAGTGACAGAGGGAAAGGGAAGACCAAAGGACAAGGAGATCTTTCATCTGCTGGATCACTCCCCAGATGGTGACAATGGCTGTGGTTGGGACAGGCTGAAGCATGGAATCCAGAAGACCATGGTGGTCTCAGCCTTGGGTGGCAGGGGCCAAGTACTTGGGCCATCACCTCTGCTGACTTCTGAGGTACATTAGCAGGGCGCAGATGGCAAGTATTGTAGGTGGGACTGAAACAGGTGCTTATGTGGAAGCCAGCATGGCAGGCTGTACCTTAACCTGCTGTGCCCCTAGGCTGACCCCCAACATAATGTTTCAAAAATGTAAAGGTGGGCTGGCGCCGCGACTCACTAGGCTAATCCTTGGCCTGCGGCGCTGGCACCCCGGGTTCTAGTCCCAGTTGGGGTGCCAGATTCTGTCCCGCTTGCACCTCTTCCAGTCCAACTCTCTGCTGTGGCCAGGGAAGGCAGCGGAGGATGGCCCAGGTCCTTGGGCCCTGCACCCACATGGGAGACCAGGAGGAAGCACCTGGCTCCTGGCTTCGGATCCGTGCAACACACAGGCCGTAGCGGCTACTTGAGGGTGAACCAACGGAAGGAAGACCTTTCCCTCTGTCTCTCTGTCACTGTCTAACTCTGCCTGTCCAAAAAAAAAAAAATGTAAAGTTGACTGTGAAGTTGTAGCCTGTGCATTTGCACTGCAGGTCAGATATTTCCTTTAACAACATCTAACACTGGAATGCCTGCGTTCCAGTTCAGGATCTGTTTCCACTCTAGCTTCCTGCTCACATACACTGTGAGTTTGCAGGAGATTGCAAGACCAGCTGTTTCCTGGCCACTAACCATGCAGACCTGCATTTCAGTCCTGGTACCTGGATTAGGCCTGGCTCACACACCGCTTACAGAAATGGGGGGTGTCAGCAGATGGGCGATTTTTGTCTTTCCATCTTCCTCTGTCTCTTTGCCTTTATCTTTATTCTGAAAACAATTTATATGAAAGAGCCACCCAGATGAAGGAGAGTTGGGACAGAGAGACATATTTCCCTTCTACTTATTCTCACGCTCAAATCGGCCACAGAGATGGGTCAGGGTCAGTCAGAATTGCGGATCCTGAAACTCCATCCAGGTCTTCAGTGTGAGTTGCCTGAGGAGCATGGCCATACTCTGCTGCCTTCCCAGGCACATTAGCAAGGAGCAGGATCAGAACAGGAGCAGCTTGGAATCAATCCCTAGCTAGGATACAGGTTGTTGGAGATGCCACCTGCTGGCTAAGTTTCTGGGTACAACAGTGGCACACTTGCTGCTGTTTTAGTTAATGAATTGGCTAGCATAGTTGAACTTAAACTTTTTCTTATGATAATGACAGCAGTGAGTGGTTGCTATTGTAGGCATTTGAGAACCAAACTTGCTGAAGGGCCATGTCTGTCTGTGTGTCATTCCCTCCCCCAGTGTACTTGCCTCTGTCTGCCTTAAAATAAAATCTAGACTTTCAGAGGTAAAGCTCTGGGGGGCACTTCGGTGGCAGCCATTATATTTCTGGGGATGCCCACATCCCTCATGGTGGAGGCTGGTTTCCAGTTCACGTTCCTTTCCCAATTCCAGCTTCCAGCCTATACACACTGTGGGTGGGAGCAGGTGCAGGTTCATGCATTAGCGACCCTGCCCCAGACCTGGGAGACCTGGTTGAAACTCCTGCGGCTTAGCTTCAGGCTTTTCCAACACTAGTGGTTTTGGGAATTTAGGGAGGGAAAGAGCAGATGAGACATTGCTTCTGCCTGTCTGTCTCCCGTCTGTCCTCTATTGTTTGGAAAGATATCTTTCATTTAGGGGCAAGGCAGAGTGACAGAAATGGAGACAGGGAGACAGAAGGAGATGTTGGAGGTGATGAGTCACTCCTCAGATGGCCACAAAGGTTGTGGCTGAGCCACGCAGAAGCATGGAGCCCAGAAGTGCTTCCTGGTCTCCCCTGTGGTCGGCAAGGGGCCACGTTAGCGGGCTGTCATCTTGCACTGCTTCGCCAGGCACATGAGCAGGGAGCTGCATGGGAAGTGCAGCTGTCTGTCTGGCAGGTGGCACCTTAGTATGCTGTCCAAAAATTCTGGGCCCCAAATCGTTTTAAGAGCCTAAAGCTGTAGGGTGGGCATTTGGTGTAGCCGGTCAGATATTTCCTTTGATATCCACATGCCACAGTGTGTGGCTGGCACACACTGTTCCTTTTCAAGCTCCCTGCTCTGGCATGCAGTGGGATGCCAACCGTGATGGCAGGAGCAATCCCGTCTTGGCCAGCCACTCGGTGGACCTGGGTTAAGCTCCCTGCTTTGGCCTGGCCCAGCGCTAGTTATTTCAAACCGTTTGGGAGGGAGTTGGCGAATGGGAGGTTTCTGTCCTCCTGTCCATCTCACTCTGCCTGCCTTTTATGTATTGCTTTTAAAGATATTTTATTTACTTAGAAGGCAGAGTCACACTGAGAGGAGGGTCAACGAGAGAGAGTGCTTCTCTGCAGGTGCACACCCTACATGACCTGAAAGGCTGGATGAGGCCAACTGGAAGCCAGGATCCCGGAATTGCACCTGCTTCTACTGGGTGGGTAGAAGGGTCCCAAGGCCTTGGATCATCTTTTGTGGCCTTCTCAAGCACATTATCAGGGAGCTGGTGCGGAACTGGAGCAGCAGGGCCTCTAGTCTCTGCTCATATGGGACCCTGGCATGACGGGTAGTGTCCTTATCCCACTGTGCCACAATGCCCATGCCCAAACTTAGGTTTTCGAAACCTAAAGGTGTGGAATGGGTGTTTGCCGAAGGGGCCAGATATTGACTGTGGTGCCCACAAGGTACGTTGAAGTGCCTGGGTTCCAATCCAGTCAGGATCTGTTCCCATTCCAGCTTCTTGCTGGTTCACACTGTGGGATGCAGCAATGATGGGCAAGTCAATCGTGTCCCAGGCACACACATGGCACGACTGCATTTAGCTTAGGTCTGGCTCAGGCAAGCTGTTCCAGAAATCTGGGGAGGGAAGCAGCAGATGGGAGATGTCTGTCTGTCTCCCTCTGCCTCTCTGCCTTTGATTCAATTTTTAAAATATTTATTTGAAAGTCACGGGACAAAGAGGCACAGGGAGAGAAGAGATAGTGCATCTGCTGGTTGACACCCAAAATGGCCACAAAGGCTGGATCAACCCCAGTCAGTAGTCAGAATCCCGGCATTCCATCTGGGTCTCCTGCATGGTGGGGAGAGGCCTGAAGACTTGGGCAGTCTTCTGCCTTCCCAGGCATAATAGTGGGGAGCTGGGTCAGAGAAGGAGCACTGGGAAGTCACCACATGGCTCCCATATGCATTACTGGAGTTGTAAGCCGAGAATTAACGTTCTGGGATACAACACTGCCACACACTCTGCTTTTTTTAATAAATTAACTAATACTTGTTTTGAAGTTAAACTTCAACATGGTAAGCCCAATAGTGGGTATGGCAGGCACTTGGGGACTCTGAACTAGCTGATGGGAAGTTTCCCTCCATCTCTCGCTCCCTGTGTAACTCCTGCAGGCTGCCTTCCACTTTGCTTTTTGGAAGGGAAGGCTAGCCGGTGCCACAGCTCACTAGGCTAATCCTCCAACTGTGGCGCTGGCACACCGGGTTCTAGTCCAATCGGGGCACTGGATTCTGTCCTGGTTGCCCCTCTTCCAGGCCAGCCCTCTGCTGTGGCCCGGGAGTGCAGTGGAGGATGGCCCAAGTGTTTGGGCCCTGCACCCCATGGGAGACCAGGAGAAGCACGTGGCTCCTGGCTTCAGATCGGCGCGGTTCGCCAGCTGCACCACGCCCGCCCCTGCAGCCACTGGAGGGTGAACCAAGGGCAAAAAGAAGACCTTTCTCTCTGTTTCTCTCTCTCTCTCACTGTCCACTCTGCCTGTCAAAAAAAAAAAAAAAAGAAAGTAAAAGAAAGGGAAGGCTGTGGGATGTGCATCGCTTGCAGAAGGTACGATATTTCTGGCACGTCCACATCCCATGTTGTCCAACCTCGGTTCCACTCGAGGCTGGGTTCCCGGTTCCAGTTTCAGTATATGGCATAGCAGGTGGCAAGTGATGGCTCAAGCACCAGGCCCTCTTCCAGAGACGCGGGAGGGCTAGATGAAGCCTGCCCCAGCCTAGCAGTTTTGGAAACTTTGTGAGGGAAACAGCAGATGGGAGGTTTTATCTCTTTGTCTCCCTGTTGTCTCCCTCTGTTCCTCTGCCTTTTCTGTTTGTAAAGATTTATCTAGTGGAAAGGCAGAGTGAGAGGAAGGAGAGACTGAAGGAGAAGGGGATCTTTCATCTGCTGGACCATGCTCAGATGGCCGCAAAATCTGGGGCTGGACCGTGCCAAAGTAAGCAGTCTTGAGGTCCATCCTGGTCTCTGCTGTGCATGGCAGGGGCCCAAGTGCTTGGACTCTCATCTTCCAAACTGCTTTCCCAGGAACGTGTGCAGGGAAACACATGGGAAATGGAGCAGCTGGGATTCAAACCTGTGTTCATATGGAATGACAGCATGGCAGGCAGGACCTTATATGCTTTCCCAAGGTGGTGGCCCCCAAAGTGTGCTTTAAACACATAAAGCTGTGGCCGGCATTGTGGTGTAAAGGGGGAAGCTGCTGCCCACAACACTGGCATCCCAAAAAGGCGACAGTTTGAGTCCCCGTTGCTCTACTTCTGATCCAGCTCCGTGGTAATGGCTTGGGAAAGCAGTGGAAGATGGCCCAAGTGCGTGAGCTCCTGCCACCTATATGGGAGACCCAGATGAAGCTCCTGGCTTTGGTCTGGCTCAGCCCTGGCTATTGCAGCCACCTGGGGGAGTGAACCAATGGATGGAAGATTTCTCCGTCTCTCCCTCTCTCCCTGTAACTCTGACTCTGAAATAAATACGTAGATCATCAAAAAATGTAGAGCTGTAGGATGGGTTATTTGGTGCAGCAGATCCAATATTTCTTGATACTCATACCACATATTTGAGTACTTAGTCTGGGCTCCGTTCCCTTTCCAGCTTCCTGTTTGGGCACTCTGTGGGATGTTGCATGTGATGGCAGGAGCCATCCTGTCCAGCAGAGCCATGAGCGTGACCTGGTTTTAGCTCCTGGCACACGATTTGGCCTGGCCTAGAACTAGCTATTTCAGAAAGTTTGGCAGGACATCAGCAGATGGAAGGTTTCTGTCGGTCTGTCTATCCTTCTGGCTGGCTGCCTGTCTGCCTTTTATTTATTATTTTTAAAGTATTTATTCAAAAAGCAGAGTCACACAGACGGGAGGACAGCGATAATTCATCCACTGTTTCACACCGGGAGGACAGAGATACTTCATCCACTGTTTCACACCCAAAATGGCTACAATGGCTTTGTCAGGGCCAGTCAGAAGCCAGGATCTGGGAACTCCATCTGGGTCTCCAGTGCATGTTGTAGGGCCCCAGGATTTGCACAGTCTTCTGCTATCTTCCCAGGCAGATTAGCATGGAACTGGATCAGAACAGGAGCGACGTGAAATCTAATCCTGGCTCTGATATGTATCGGTAGAGTTGCAAGCTGTGGATTAACTTTCTGGGATACAACTCTGGCACCCTGTGTGCTTAATTATTAACTAATAAATGTCTTGAAGTTGAACTTCAACATGCCCCAAACAGGTGGGATTCAGGCAGTTGGGGACTGAATCAGCTGATGGAAAGTTTGTCTGTCTGTCTGTCACTTTTTTCTCCCCCTCCCTCTTCACCCCACTACCTCTGTGTTTCTCTCTCTGCCTTTAAAATAAATAAAATTTGAATGTGAAAGGTAATGCCATGAGATGCGCAATAGTTGTAGCAGGTATGGTATTTCTTGGCATGCCCACACCCACATTTTAGAGCCTGGGTTCCAGTCCAGGCTATGCCGCCTGCTCCAGCTTCCTGCCAAAGCCCACTGGGGGAGGCAGCAGGCAATTATGCAAGCACTAGGGACATGCCACACACCTGGGTACCTTGGGGTAGGCTCCTGGGGCCTATGTTCAGCCTGGGACAGGCCAAAATTGGGAGCTTGGACACCATCCATATCTCCCATATCAGGGCACAGGCCCCAAGTACTTGGGCCATCTTCTGCCACTTTCCCAGGCGCTAAATTTAGCAGGGAGCTAAATAGGAGGAGACAGCCAGGATTCACACTTGTGCTCCAAGGGGTGCCAATTTCATAGGTGATGGCTTAATCTGCACCACATCACCAGCCCCTCTTGATGTTGAAAATAAGCTTCATAACAGGGATCATTTAGAAACAAATGACGACGAGATTATAGTCTAATACTGTTTCCCCAGGTGCGTGTTTATATAATTCGCTATTTGATCAAAAATCTAAAGGTCCAATTTAACAAATATATCGCTACAAATATATAATCAGTACAAACCATTCATAACTGGTTATTGAAGCATTACCTGTTTCCCTCAGCTTGTCTCTTCAGTAAGATACACTTAGATTTTAATTACTCACTAGATATTCCATTCCCTGACTTAATCATGGTAGTGGCCAATCACATGTGTGCAACTTTGCTTTTGAGTCTGAAGTTCATTTTTCCACACTCATGCAAGAATCATCTGTGTCCGTCCCATTATATTCCCAGACTTCAAGTTAAAACCCCATGTTGGTGCCTTGTTTCACTGAATCTCCTATTTTTGAAGTTACAAATGCAGAAATACCCATAGAGAAAGAGAAATAATCTAAAGATTGAATGTCTTAAAAATTACTTTTCATAATAAGATATGCATAGATCAATACACATGGAGAAAACTTTGAAAAATTTTTTCAAGCCATATTAAATTGGCATTCTGATGCAGCAACAACTTGCAGAAGTTTAGTGTTTTACTGAAATGTTCTGTTTCATCTTATGGTCTATCTGAGAAGGTGCATGTCTTTATGTTTTAAAAAATTATTTTCATTCTATTAGAAAGGCAGAGAGAGAGGCAGAGAGTTTTTTCCATCCATGGGTTCATTCTGTAAGTGCCCCCACCATCTAGGGCTAGTCTAGGCCAAAGTCGAGAACCCAGAACTAAATCCGCGTCTCCTGCGAGGGTGACAGGGACCCACATAGTGGAGCCATCATCTGGTGTCTCCCAGTATGAGCATTAGCAGGACACTGGATCGGTTGAGACGTGAACCAGGCACTCCAACGTGGGCTGCCAGCCTCCCAAGCGGTGATGGAAGCTGCTGGCCCAACAAACGCCCTCACAGGGCTCCTCGGGCACTCCAGTTTCCCTCTGGCTGTGCACAACAGTATTGAGGCAATGCACTGCAAGACTGACTTGCTTGTTTACAGCATAGGTTTTCTAGGTCTTTTGATCATTCATCGGCAAGCATAAAGGAAAACAGCCCACTCCCACGTCTGGATTCATATTTTCGACCACCATGAAAGTAAACAACAGAAAAAACCACTGGCAAACAATAGAGATCCCATTGCCTACAGTTTCCAAACTCTACATCACAGCTGTTTTCTGTTCACCAACCCCACCCCTGCACATGCACACATTTCCAGCTAATGGCTGTTCCTGGTGGTGCACAGTTCACACACTGGCCTTTCCTGTGCACTCCACGTGTTGATCCAGTCTCCTTGGGAGATCCCTTTACCCGAGACACACACAGCTGCAAGTCATGAAAGTTTGCATTTCCAAAATGGAAAGACTGTTGTCCGCAAAGAAGAGACTCAGATAAATCTCAATGATTTGAAGTAGTAATTACAGAGAGCAGGGTGCTGCGGCAGTCAACCTTCCTATTTTATCTAGATAGTTCTGTACGTTCTTTGGATTCCAGTTCTTGTATTTCACAGAGTTCCAGAAAAAGAGATGTGTTGGGAAAACTGGGTTAGATAGGTATGACACTTCTACCAGGTTCTTAATCTATATGTTGCCATTTCACACACCATAGAGCTCCCATCATTTCACCAAGACCTCTAGGGCTAATGAGCAAAGATAAAATCCAGAACTTTATCATGAAAATACTTCGACATATAGGGGATACAAAAATTCTCTTAAGAACGAACTTGACCAAAATGAGCATTTCATAAACCATTTAATAAATGCACAGTGCATATAGCTATCCCACTATTTTCCTTGAAAGAGACTGGCCCAAGGCTCTAGAATATGGTAGAACTGACAATGTGAGGAAATCGGTAAAAATGTCCTTAAAAATGAGCGTGACGCCATATGCCCCACCCCTAGGTGAGCTGACCTGGGCAGTGGTACAGGCCTTTTTCCCTGAGAGGGTGGCTCCGGAAAGAGCCTTTGGGGGAGCGGGGCCGGTGGTCCCGAGGCGGCTCAGTGGCGGGTGATGAACTTCAGGAGGGCCTTGGTGCCCTCCACGTCCGCGTGCTTGTGGAGCTGCCCGGGCAGCAGGAGGCGAACGGCGCTCTGCACGTCCCTGGAGGTGAGGGTCGAGTGCTTGCTGTAGCGGACCAGGCTGGCGGCCTCGTTGGCGATGCGCTCAAATACGTCTCTCACGATGGAGTCCATGATGCCCTTGGCCTCCTTGGACAGGCTGAAGCCCTTGTGAACATGCTTCAGGACTCTGGGGAAGTAGGCAGCGAAGCTGTAGTCATGGCCCTGGCGGCGGCGACGGCGCCTGGGCTGCTTCTCCTTCGGGGTGAGCGAGGCCGTCGTCTTGCGCTCCAGGCTGAGGTTCTCCTCAGAAGCCACGTGTGAGGCGGGCTCAGCCATTGCTGGGGCAGTGGCTGATGGCTCGCGACTGCAGACAAAGGCGGTTGCCCACAGGGCGCGCTGTTTATATAGGCAGCATTGCCTGACGTCACAGACAGACTCCACGTCTGAATGGATGGCAGGTCTTGGGGAGACCCTGTTGCTAAGCTGCATGGTGGCTTCCTGTGATTGGACAGCCCTTCCGCATGGAATCACAGCAGCCAATCAGCACGTGGTTTGCAAGCTGTAGCCTGGCATCAAAGAAAGATGCTGCAAAGCAGAAGGCCTTGTGTGCTGCCTGTGACACTGGGATCCCTTATGGACGTCGGTTCGAGTCCCGGCTGCTCCACTTCTGATCCAGTTCCCTGCTAATGGCCTGGGAAAAGCAGTGGAAGATGGCCCAAGTACTCAGGCCCCTACCACCCGTGTAGGAGACCCAGAAGAATGTCCTGGTTTTTTGACTTGTGCACGCCTCTCTATCTGTGACTTTCAAATGAGTAAAACAATGTTTGAAAGATGTTACAAACAGCAAAGGTCATCAGACCACATCAGCTGCCTGATGCCACTCCATGAGTACCTTGAAAAGGCACCAGGAAGAGCAGCTAAGTTGTAAAAATTGAATCCTCCAATGTTTATGAGAATCTCATCTCAGTAACCCAAGGCCAGTGTGCTACAGGTGTAACTGCCCACCTTTTAGCCTTTTCTTCTCCCACTCAGAATGTATTGTTATCCTGGGCTAAGCCACTTTGAGTGCAGCTGCAACTCCTTGTGTGGCCACCGGGGTACCCCTGGCTGTCCTGCTGATGTCTGCAGATCTGACCCAAAGCAGCATGATTTCAGAATGAGCGGTATGGGAAAACCATGGTCAGGAAATAGAGAATACAAGCAGAAAAGGGCTATTTAAAAATATCTGA
>JADBBT010000079.1:0-15019 GCA_015711505.1 Sylvilagus bachmani | reverse complement strand
TAGGGTTAGGGTTAGGGTTAGGGTTAGGGTTAAGGCTAGGATAAGTTTAGGGTTAGTGTTAGGTCTAGGTCCATGGCTACGGCTGGGCATAGATATGTTTTATGGCTAGGGCTATGGTTAGGCTTAGTATTGGGGTTAGGTGTAGGGCTGGGATTAGGCCTAAGGCTAGGGTTATGGCTTGGGTTAGGGTTATTGTAAGGCTAGGGATTAGGGCTAGGTCTAGTGCTAGGGCTAGGGTTAGGTTTAGGGTTAGGGCTATGGCTAGGGTTATGGCTAGGGCTAGGGCAAATGCTAGGGCTCAGGTTAGGGTTAGGGTGTGGGCTAGTGTTAGGATTAGGGTTAGGGTTAGGGTTAGGGCTAGGGTGTAGTGTTAGAGTTAGGGTTAGGGCTAGGGTTAGCATTTGGGTGAGGGTTAGCGTTAGGACTATGGTTACGTTTAGGGCTAGGGGTAGGGAGAGGGCTAGGGTTATGGTTAGGGCTAAGCCTAGGGCTAGGGTTAGGGTTAGGATTAGGAAAATCCTAGGGCTTTGGGTAGTGCTAGGCTTAGGGTTAGGGTTAAGTCTAGGGCTAGGGCTAGGGTTAGTGTTAGGGTTGGTGTTAGGGTTAGCATTAGTGCTAGGGCTAGCGTTAGGATTAGGGTTGGGTTTAGGGCTAGGGCTAGGGCTAAGGCTAGGTCTAGGGTTAGGGTTTGATTTAGGGTTAGGGTTAGGGCTAGGGCTAGGGTTAGGGTTAGGGATATGGTTAGGGTTAGGGTTAGGGCTAGGCCTAAGATTAGGCTTAGGGCTGCGGCTAGTGTTAGGCTTAGAGTTAGGGTTAGGGTTAGTGTTTGGGTTAGGGCTTGGTTTAGGTTTAGGGTTACAGTTATGGCTAGGGTTAGGGCTAAGCCTAGGGTTAGGGTTAGGGTTAGGGTTAGTGTTAGGACTATGGCTACCGTTAGGTTTAGGGTGTTGGTTAGGTTTAGGGCTAGGATTAGGCTTAGGCCTAGGTTTAGGGTTAGGGTTAGTGTAAGGCTAGGGCTAGGGCTAGGGCTAGGGCTAGAGCTAGGGCTAGGACCAGGGTTAAGCCTAGAGCTAGGGTTATGATTAGGTTTGGTGCTAGGGCTAGGGCTCTGGTTAGTGTTAGGTTGAAGGCTAGGGTTAGTGCTAGGGTTAGGGTTAGGGTTAGGGATAGGGTTAGGGCTAGGGCTAAGTTTAGGTCTAGGTCTAGGGCTAGGGTTAGGGTTAGGGTTAGGGTCAGTTTTAGGGCTACGGCTAGGGTTTTGGTTAGGGCTAGGGCCAGTGTTAAGACTAGGGCTAGGGTTTTGGTTAGGGCTAGCGCTAGGGCTAGGGCTCAGGTTAGGATTAGTTTTAGGGCTTGGGTTAGTGCTAGGTTTAGGGTTAGGGCTAGGGTTAGGGCTAGGATTAAGTTGAAGTATAGGGCTAGGGCTAGGGCTAGGGTTATGGATAGGGTTAGGGCTAGGGCTAGGGTTATGGATAGGGCTCGGGCTAAGGCTAGGGCTTGGCTTAGGGGTAGGGTTAGGGCTAGTGTTAGGATTAGGTTTAGGGTTAGGGCTAGGGCTAGGGTTAGGGTTAAGTTTAGGGCTATGGTTACAGTTAGGGCTAGGGTTAGGGTTAGGGCTAGGCTTACTGTTAGGTCTATGCCTAGGGCTAGGTTTAGGGTTAGCATTAGGGTTAGGGTTAGGGCTAGGGCTAGGGCTAGGGTTAAGCCTAGGGTTAGGGTTTGATTGAGGGTTAGGGTTAGGGCTAGGGCTAGTTTTAGGGTTAGTGTTAGGGCTAGGTTTAGGTTTAGGGTTAGGGTTATGGCTAGGGCTATGGGAAGCCTAGGGTTAGTGTTACGGTTAAGGTTAGTGTTAGGTCTATGGCTAGCGTTAGATTTAGGATGTGGTTTAGGTTTAGGGCTAGGATTAGGCTTAGGCCTAGGGTTAGGGTTAGGGTTAGGGTTAGTGTTCGTGTAAGGCTAGGGCTAGGGCTAGACCTAGGGCTAGAGCTAGGGATAGGGCAAGGTTAAAGCTAGGGCTAGGTTTATGGTTTGGGCTAAGGCTAGGCTCGGGTTAGTGTTAGGTTTAGGGCTAGTGTTAGTGCTAGTGTTTGGGTTAGGGATAGGGTAGGGCTAGGTTTAAGTTTAGGTCTAGGTCTAGGGCTAGGGTTAGGGTTAGGGTTAGGGTTAGGGTTAGGGTTAGGGTTAGTTGTAGGGCTACGGCTAGGTTTATGGTTAGGGCTAGGGCTAAGTATACTGCTCTGTTTAGGGTTACGTTTAGATCTAGTGTTAGGATTAGGGTTTGGGTTAGTCCTATAGCTAGGGTTTGGGTTAGGGTTAGGGTTAGGGCTAGGCCTAAGTTGTAGGGTTAGGTTTAGGGTTAGGATTATGGTTACATTCGGGCTAGGGTTAGGGATACGGCTAGGGTTTGGTTTAGGTCTAAAGCTAGGGCTAGGGTTAGGGTTAGCGTTAGGGTTAGGGTTAGGGTTAGGGCTAGGGTTAGGGTTAGGGTTAGGTTTAGGGTTAGGGTTAGGTCTAGGGCTAGGTCTAGTGTTAGGGTTAGGGTTAGTGTTAGGACTCGGCTAGGGCTAGTGTTAGGGTTCGATTTGGGTTAGGGCTTGGGCTAGTGTTAGTATAAGGGTTAGGGTTAGGGCTAGGGCTAATGTTATGGTTAGGTTTAGGGTTAGGGTTAGGCCTACGGCTAGGGTTAGGTTTAGGGTTAGGGTTAGTTCTAGGGTTAGGGTTAGGTCTAGTTCTATGGCTAGTATTAGGGTTAGCGTTAGGGTTAGGGTTAGAGTTAGGGCTAGGGTTAGGGTAGGGTTAGGGTTAGGGCTATTTCCAGGGCTAGAGCTCGGGTTAGGGTTAGGGTTAGGGTTAGGTATTGGGCTAGATCTAGGGCCAGGGCTAGGGTTAGTGTTAGGGTTAGGGATAGGTCAAGGTTCGGGTTAGTGTTAGGGTTAGGGCTAGGGCTAGGTCTAGGGTTAGGGTTAGGGTTAGGGTTAGGGCTAGGGTTAGTGTTAGGGTTAGGTTTTGTGTTAGGGCTAGGGTTAGGGTTAGTTTTAGGTTTAGGGCTAGGGTTAGGTTTAGTGTTAGTGTTAGGGCTATGGCTACTGCTAGGGCTAGGGTTAGGTTTAGGGTTAGTGTTAGGGCTAAGGCTAGCGTTATGTTTAGGGTTAGGGTTAGGGCTAGGTTACGGTTAGGTTTAGAAGTAGGGCTAGGGTTGTGTTTAGAGTTAGGGTTAGGACTAGGGCTAGGGCTAGGGTTATGGTTAGGGTTATGGCTAGGTTTAGGGTTAGGGTTAGGGCTAGGTCCATGGCTAGGGCTAGGGTTTGGGTTAGGTTTATGTCTAGGGCTATGGTTAGGGTTAGTATTGGGGTTAGGTTTAGGGCTAGGGTTTGGGTTAGGTTTAGGGTTAGTATTAGGGTTAGGGCTAAGTTTATGTTTAGGGTTAGGGCTGGTTTTAGGTTTAGTGTTAGGATTAGGTCTAGTGCTAGAGTTAGGGTTAGTGTTAGGGCTAGGGTTAGGGTTGGATTTAGGTTTAGGGTTAGATTTAGGGTTAGGGCTAGGGCTAGGGCTAGGACTAGGGTTAGCGTTAGGGTTAGGGCTAGGGTAAGTGTTAGGGTTAGAGCTAGCGTTAGGGTTAGATTTAGGGTTAGGGTTAGGGCTAGGGCTAGTGTTAGTTTTAGTGTAAGGAAGGCTAGGGCTAGGGCTAGTTTTAGGGTTAGGGTTAGGGTTAGGTTTAAGGTTAGGTCTAAACCTATGATTAGGTTTATGGCTAGGTCTTGGGTTAGGGTTTGATTTAGGGTTAGGTTTAGGGCTAGGGCTAGGGCTAGGGTTAGGTTTAGGGTTAGGTTGAAGTCTAGTGCTAGGGCTAGGTCTAGGTTTAGCGTGAGGGTTAGGTTTAGGACTAGGGCTAGGGCCAGGCTAGGGCTCGGACTCGGGCTAGGGTTAGGGTTAGGGTTAGGGATTGGGATAGGGCTTGGGGTATTGCTAGGTTTAGGGTTAGGTTTAGGGCTTTGCCTAGGGTTAGGGTTAGCGTTTGGGCTATGGCTAGGTCTAGGGCTAGGGTTAGGGTTAGGGTGTAGGTTATGGCTAGGGCTAGGGTTAGGGTTATGGTCTGGTTTAGTGTTAGGGCTAGGACTATTGTTAGGTTTATGTTTAGGGTTAGGGCTAGGTTACGGTTAGGGTTAGGGTTATGGCTAGGGTTGTGTTTGGGTTAGGGTTAGGACTAGGGCTAGGGCTTGGTTTAGGGTTAGGGTTAGGGTTAGGTTTAGGGTTAGGGTTATGGTTAAGGTTAGGGTTAGGGCTAGGTCTAGGGCTAGGGCTAGGGTTAGGGTTAGTGTTAGGGTTATGGCTAGGGCTAGGGTTAGGTTTAGGGTTAGGGTTAGGTTTAGGATTAGGTTTAGGGCCATGTTTAGGTTTAGGTTTAGGGCTAGGTTTTAGGTTTAGTGTTAGGGTTAGGGCTAGGGCTTGTGTTAGGTTTGGGGTTAGGGTTAGCGTCAGGGCTAGGGTTAGGGTTAGTGTTAGGGTTAGTGTTAGGCTAGGTTTAGGGTTAGGGTTAGGTCTAGGGTTAGGTTTAGGTTTAGGGCTAGGTGAGGGTTAGGTTTAGGGCTAGGTTTAGGGCTAGGTGTAGGATTAGGGTTAGGCTTAGTGTTCTGATGGTGCTAGGGCTCGAGCTAGGGCTAGGGCTAGGGCTAGGGCTTGGATTAAGATTAGTGTTAAGACTAGAGTTAGGGCTAGTCCTAGTGTTGTTTTAGGGTTAGTTCAAGGGCTAGGGTTAGGGCTAGCATTAGGGTTAGTGTTAGGGTTAGGGCTAGGGTTATTGTTAGGTTTAGGGCTAGGGTTAGGGTTAGATTTAGGGTTAGGGTTAGGGCTAGGGTTAGGGTTATTGTAAGGGAGTACTAGGGCTAGGGATAGAGTCTGGGTTAGGGTTAGGGCTAGGTTTGGATTTAGGGTTAGGGTTAGGGCTAGGTCTAGGGCTAGGACTAGTGTTAGGGTTATAGTTAGGGCTAGAGTTAGGGTTAGGGTTAGGACTATAGTTACGGTTAGATTTCTTGTTAGGGTTAGGTCTGAGTGTAGGGTTAGGGTTAGTGTAAGGGAGAGCTATGGCTAGGCCTGGGTTGGGGTTAGGGTTAGGGTTAGGGCTAGGCCTAAGGTTAAGTTTCGGGCTAGGGTTAGGGTTAGTGTTAGGGTTAGGGTTAGGTTTAGGGCTAGGGTTAGGGTTAGGGTTAGAGATAGGGTTATGGCAAGGGCTAGGGCTAAGCCTAGGGTTAGGGTTAGGGTTAGGGTTAGGGCTAGGGCTAGGGCTAGGTTTAGGGTGTTGGTTAGTGTTAGGGCTAGGATTTTGCCTAGGGCTAGGTTTAGGGTTAGGGTTAGGGTTAGGGTAAGGCTAGGGCTAGGTTTAGAGTTAGTGTTAGGGTTAGTGTAAGGCTAGGGCTAGGGCTAGGGCTAGGGTTAGGAGTAGGTTTAGGTTTAGGGTTAGGGTTAGGGTTATGGCTAGGGCTAGGTTTAGGATTAGGGTTATGGCTAGGGCTTGGGGTAGGGTTAGGGCAGGGCTAGGGCAAGGGCTAGGTCTAGGGTTAAGGCTAGGGGGAGCGTTAAGTTTATTATTAGGGCTAGGGCTAGGGCTAAACTTAGGGTTTGGGCTAGGGCCAGGGGTAGGGCTAGGTCTAGGGCTATTTCTAGGGCTAGCGCTAGGGTTAGGGTTAAGTCTAGGGCTAGGATAGGTCTATTTCTAGGGCTAGGGCGAGGGCTAGTGTTAGGTTTAGGGCTAACATTAGGGTTAGGGTTAGGGTTAGGTTTAGTGTAAGGCTAGGGCTAGGGCTAGGGGTAGGTTTAGGGTTAGGGTTAGGATTAGGACTAGGGCTAGGTCTATGGTTAGGCTTAGGGTTATGGCTAGGGCTAGGGGTAGGTTTAGGGCGGTGCTAGGGCTAGGGCTAGGGTTAAGGCTAGGGTGAGGGTTATGTTTAGTATTAGGGCTAGGGCTAGGGCTAGGTTTAGGGTTAGGTCTAGGGCTAGGGCTAGGGCTAGGTTTAGGGTTAGGGCTAGGGCTAGGTCTAGGGCTAGGGCTAGAGCAATTTCCAGGGCTACGGGGAGGGCTAGGGTTAGGGTTACGTTTAGGATTAGTGTTAGGTTTAGGGCTAGGGCTAGGGCTAAGGCTAGTGTTAGGTTTATATTTATGGCTAATGCTAGGGTTAGGGTTAGGGTTAGGGTTAGGGTTATTGTTAGGATTAGGA
Source organism: Sylvilagus bachmani (assembly GCA_015711505.1). Lineage (NCBI taxonomy): Eukaryota > Metazoa > Chordata > Mammalia > Lagomorpha > Leporidae > Sylvilagus > Sylvilagus bachmani. The sequence goes on along the minus strand of JADBBT010000079.1, from coordinate 8,807 downwards.
TTAGGTTTAGGGCTAGGTTTAGGGTTAGGGTTTTGGTTAGGATTAGGGTTAGGGCTCGGTTTAGCGTTAGTATTAAGGCTAGGTTTAGGGTTAGTGTTAGGGTTAGGGTTAGGCTTAGTGCTAGGATTAGTGTTATGTTTAGGACTAGGGCTAGAACTAGGTCTAGGGTTAGGGTTAGGGTTATGGCTAGGGCTATGGTTAGGGTTAGAGTTAGGGTTAGTGTTTGGGCTAGGATTAAGGTTAGGGTTCGGGCTTGGGTTAGGTTTAGGTTTAGGCTAGGCCTGGTTAGGTTTAGGGTGTGGGTTAGGGTTAGGTTTAGGGCTATGTGTAGGGTTAGGGTTAGTGTTAGGGTTAGGGATAGGGTTAGGGTTAGGGTTAGGGTTAGGGTTAGGGTTAGGGATAGGGTTAGGGTTAGGGTTAGGGTTAGGGTTAGGGTTAGGGTTAGGGTTATGGCTAGGGCTAGGGCTAAGCCAAGGGTTAGGGTTAGGGTTAGGGTTAGGGCTGGGTCTATCGTTAGGTTTACGGTGTGGGTTAGGGTTAGGGTTAGGGCTAGGTTTAGGCCTAGGCCTAGGGTTAGGTTTAGGGTTAGGGTTAGTGTTAGGGTTAGTGTTAGGGTTAGGGTTAGGGTAGGGTTAGGGTTAGGGTTAGTGCTAGGCCTAGATCTATGGCTAGAGCAAGGGCAAGGTTAGGTTTATGGTTAGGGTTATGGCTAGGGCTAGGGTTAGGAATACGGTTATGGCTAGGACTAGGAGTAGGTTTAGGGCTAGGTTTAGGTCTAGGACTAGGGCTAGGGTTAAGGCTAGGGTTATGGTTAGGGCTAGGGCTAGGGTTAGGGTTAGGTTTAGGGCTACGGCTAGGGTTATTGCTAGGATTAGGGCTAAGGCTAGGGTTTGTGTTAGGATTAGGGTTTGGGGTAGGGTAAGGGTTAGGTTTAGGTTTAGTTCTAGGGCTAGGGTTACGGTTGAGTTAGGGTTAGGGCTATGGTTATGGTTAGGGCTATGTTTAGAGGTAGTGCTAGGGTTTGGTTTTGGTCTAGGGCTAGGGCTATGGTTAGGGGTAGCGATAGGGTTATGGTTAGGGTTAGGGCTGTGGTTAGGGTTGGAACTAGGGTTAGCGTTAGGATTAGGGTTAGAGTTAGGTCTAGAGCTAGGGCTAGGGCTTGGGTTAGGGTTAGATTTAGGGTTAGGGTTACGGCTAGGGCTAGGGTTAGTGTTAGTGTAAGCGAGGGCTAGGGCTAGGGCTAGGGTTAGGGTTAGGCTTTGGGTTAGTTCTAGGCCTTAGTTTAGGATTATGGCTAGGTCTAGGGTTAGGTTTAGAGGTAGGGTTAGGGTTATGGCTAGGGTTAGGGTTATGGTTAGGATTAGGTTTATGGCTAGGGCTAGTGCTAAGCCTAGGGTTAGTTTTAGGGTTAGGGTTAGGGCTAGGTCTAGCGTTAGGTTTAGCGTGTGGGTCAGGTTTAGGGCTAGGATCAGGCCTAGGGCTAGGGTTAGGGTTAGGGTTAGGTTTAGGGTTAGTGTAAATCTTGGTCTAGGGCTAGGGCTAGGGTTAGGACTAGGTTTAGGTTTATGGTTAGGGTTATGGCTAGGGCTAGGGTTAGGGTTAGGTCTAGGGCTGGGGTTAGGGTTAGGGTTAGGGTTAGGGTTAGGGTTAGGGTTAGGGTTAGGGCTACCACTACTAATATGGCTAGGGCTAGGGCTAAGTTCAGGGCTCGGGTTAGGGTTAGGGTTAGGGCTAGTGTTAGGATTAGGGTTAGCAGTAGGTCTAGGGCTAGGTTAGGGTTAGGGTTAGGGTTAGGGTAGGGCTAGGGTTAGGTTTAGGTTTAGGGTTAGCGTTAGGTTTAGGGTTAACTTTACAGCTAGGGTTAGGGCTAGGGTGGGGGTTAGGTCTAGTGCTAGGGTTTAGGGCTAGGGCTAGGGATAGGGTTAGGGTTAGGGTTAGGGTTAGGGTTAGGGTTATGGCTAGGGCTAGGGCTAGGGCTAAGCCTAGGGTTAGTGTTAGGGTTAGGGATAGGGCTATTTCTAGGGTTAGGGCTAGGCTTAGAGTTAGGGTTAGGGCTAGGGCTAGGGCTAGGTTTAGGGCTATGGCTAGGACTAGGGTTAGGTTTAGGTCTAGGTCTATGGCTAGGGCTAGGGCTAGTGCTAGGGCTAGGCTTTGGGTTAGGGTTAGGGTTAGGATAAGGGTTAGGGGTAAGGCAAGGTTCGGGTTAGTGTTCGGGTTAGGGCTAGGGTTAGGGTTAGAGTTAGGGTTAGAGTTATGACTAGGGTTATGGGTAGTGTTAGAGTTAGGGTTAGTGCTAGGGCCAGGGCTAGGGTTAGGTTTAGGGTAAGTGTTAGGTTTAGGGCTAGGGCTAGGGTTAGGGCTAGGGCTAGGGCTAGGGCTAGTGTTAGTGTTAGGGTTAGTTTTAGGATTAGGGATAGTGATAGGGCTTGGTGTGTTGCTAGGTTTAGGGTTATGTTTAGGGCTTCGTCGAGGGTTAGGGTTAGCGTTTGGGCTAGGGCTAGTTGTAGAGCTAGGTTTAGGGTTAGGGTTAGGGCTATGGTTAAGGTTAGTGCTAGGTTTAGGGTTATGGCTAGGGCTAGGGCTAAGCCTAGGGTTAAGGTTAGTTTTACGGTTAGGGCTAGGGCTAGCGTTGGGTTAGGGTTAGGGTTATTGTAAGGCTAGGATTTAGGAATAGGGCTATAGCTAGGGCTAGGGTTAGGTTTAGAATTAGGGTTATGGCTAGCGCCAGGGTTAGTTTTAGGCTTTTGGCTAGGGCTAGGGGTTGGGTTAGGGCTAGGGCTAGGGCTTGGGTTAAGGCTAGGGCTATGGTTATGGTTAGGGCTAGGGCTAGGGCTCAAGTTCTGGTTAGGGTTAGGTTTATGGCTAGGGTTAGTGGTAGGTTTAGGGTTAGGGGTAGGCTTAGTGTTAGGTCTAGCGCTAGGGCTAGTATTATGGTTAGGATTAGGGCTATGGCTAGGGTTATGGCTAGGGTTAGGGTTAGGTTAGGGCTAGTGCTAGGGTTAGGGTTATCGATAGGGTTAGGGTTAGGGCTTGGGTTAGGGTTAGGGTTAGGGGTAGGTCTAGTGCTAGGGCTAGTGTTAGGGTTAGGGTTAAGGCTACGGCTAGGGTATGGCTAGGGTTAGGTTTAGGGCTAGGGCTAGGGTTAGGTTTCGGGTTAGGGTTCGGGCTAGGATTAGGGTTAGGGCTAGGGTTAGGGTTAGGGCTAGGGTTAGGGTTACGGTTAGGGCTAGGGCTAGGGCTACAGTTAGGGTTAGGGTTAGGATTAGTGCTAGGGCTAGGGTTAAGATTAGTGCTAGGGCTAGGGTTAGGGTTAGGTTTAGTGCTAGGGCTAGGGCTAGGGCTCAGGTTAGGGTTAGGGCTAGGGCAATTGCTAGGGTTGGGTTTAGGGCTACGGCTGGGAGTAGGGCTAGGGTTTGGGTTAGGGTTAGGGTTAGTGTTAGGTTTAGGGTTAGGCCTATATTTAAGATTAGTGTTAGTGTTAGGGCTAGGGTTAGGGTTAGGGTTAGGGATAAGGCTGGGGCTATTGGTAGGGGTATGGTTAGGGTTAGGTTTAGGGTTATTGTTAGAATTAGGATTAGGGCTAGGTTTAGGATTAGTCTTAGTGTTAGGGCTAGGGTTATTGTTAGGATTAGGGTTATCGCTAGGCCTAGGGCTAGGGTTAGGGTTAGGGTTAGGGCTAGGGCTAGGGCTAGGGTTAGGGTTAGCGTCAGTGCATTGGCTAGGGCTAGGTTAGGGCTAGGGTTAGTGTTAGGTTAGGGATAAGTCTATGGCTTTGGCTAGTGATACGTTTAGGGTTAGGGTTAGTTTTAGGACTAGGACTAGGATTTGGGTTACGGTTAGGGCTACAGCTAGGGTTATGGGTAGGATAGAGCTTGGGCTAGTGCTAGGTTTAGGGTCAGGGTTAGTGCTTCGCCTAGCGTTAGGGTTAGTGTTAGGGTTAGTGCTAGGGTTAGGATTAGGGTTAGGGTTAGGGCTAAGGCTAGGGCTAGGGTTAGGGTTAGCGTTAGGGTTAGGGCTAGGGCTAGGGCTAGGGCTAGGTTTAGGGCTAGTTCTAGGGCTAGGGCTAGGGTTATGGTTAGGTTTAGTGTTAGGTTTAGGGCTATGGTTATGGTTAGGGCTAGGGTTAAGGCTTGGGCTAGGGCTAGGGTTAGGGTTAGGGATAGTGTTAGGGTTAGGGTTAGGGCTAGGGTTTAGGGTTAGGGTTAGGTTTAGGGCTAGGTCTAGGTCTAGATCTAGGTCTAGGGTTAGGGTTTGTGTTAGGGCTAGGGCTAGGGCTAGGGCTTGGGCTAGGGTTAGGGTTAGTATTAGCGAAAGCCTAGGGCTTTGGCTAGTGCTAGGTTTAGGGTTAGGGTTAGGTCTAGCGTTAGGGCTAGGGTTAGGTTTAGGATTAGCGAAAGTCTAGGGCTTTGGCTAGTGCTAGGTTTAGGGTTAGGGTTATGTCTAGTGCTAGGGCTAGTGCTAGGGTTAGTTTTAGGGTTAGGGTTAGGGCTATGGCTAGGGTTATGATTAGGTTTAGGGTTAGGTTTAGGGCTAAGGTTATGGTTAGGGCTAGTGTTAGGGCTTGGTCTAGGGCTAGGGCTAGGGCTAAGGTTAGGGTTAGGGATAGTGTTAGGGTTAGGGTTAGGGCTAGGGTTTAATGTTATGGTTAGGTTTAGGGAAGGTCTAGGTCTAGATCTAGGTCTAGGGTTAGGGTTAGGGTTAGGGCTAGGGCTAGGTCTAGGCTAGGGCTAGGTTTAGGGTTAGTATTAGCGAAAGCCTAGAGCTTTGGCTAGTGCTAGGTTTAGGGTTAGGATTAGGTCTTGCACTAGGGCTAGGGTTAGGGTTAGTATTAGCGAAAGTCTAGGGCTTTGGCTAGTGCTAGGTTTAGGGTTAGGGTTAGGTCTAGTGCTAGGGGTAGGGCTAGGGTTAGGGTTAGGTTAGGACTATGGCTAGGGCTAGTTTTAGGATTAGTGTTAGGGTTAGGGCTAGGGCTAGGGCTAGTATTAGGGTTAGGGTTAGGATTAGGGTTAGGGTTAGGGCTAGGGCTAGTGTTTGGATTAGGGTTAAGTTTAGGGTTAGGGTTAGGGCTAGTGCTAGGGTTGGCGTTAACGTTAGGTTTCGGGTTAGGGCTATGGTTACGGTTAGGGCTAGGGTTACATTTAGGGCTAGGGTTAGGGTTAGTGTTAGGGTTAGGGTTAGGGCTATGGCTAGGGCTAGGGTTAGTGTTACGGTTAGGGTTAGGACCTCGGCTAGGGTTATGACTAGGGCTAGGGTTACGGCAATGGCTTTGGTTATGGTTATGGTTAGGGCTAGTGCTAGGGTTTGGTTTAGGGTTAGGGTTAGGGTTAGGGCTATTGCGAGTGTCAGGATTAGGGTTAGGGTTAGAGTTAGGGTGAGGGCTAGGTCTAGTTTTAGGAATAGGTTTAGGGTAGGACTAGTGTTAGGGTTAGGGCTAGGATTAGAGTTAGGGCTACGGTTACGGTTAGGGCTAGGGTTAGGGTTAGGGCTAGGGTTAGGGTTAGGTTAGGGCTATGGCTAGGGATAGGGTTAGCGTTAGGTTTAGGGTTAGGTTTAGGGCTATGGTTAGCGTTAGGGTTAGGGCTATTTCTAAGGCTAGGGTTAGGGTTAGGATTAGTGCTAGGGCTAGGGTTAGGGTTAGCGTTAGGGCGAGGGCTAGTACTAGGGCTGGGTTTAGGGTTAGGTTTAAGGTTAGGACTAGGGCTAGGGCTAGGCCTAGGGCTAGAGTTAGGATTAGGGCTGGGGCTAGGGTTAAGATTAGTGTTATGGCTCGGTTTCGGGGTAGGCATAGGTCACGTGTTAGGCTAGTGCTAGGTTTAGGGTTAGGGTTAGTTCTAGGGCTAGGGCTAGGGTTAGGGTTAGGATTAGTGCTAGGGCTAGGGCTAGGGCTCGGGTTAGGGTTAGGGCTAGGGCAATGGCTAGGTTTAGGGTTAGGGCTAGGGCTGGGACTAGGGCAAGGGTATGGGTTAGGGTTAGGGTTAGTGTTAGGTTTAGGGTTAGGCCTATGTTTAAGGTTAGTGTTAGTGTTAGTGTTAGGGATAGGGTTAGGGTTAGGGTTAGGGCTAAGGCTGGGGCAAGGAGTAGGGGTAGATTTAGGTTAGGGTTAGGGTTAGGGTTAGGGTTAGTGTTAGGGTTAGGGTTTGGGCTAGGTTTAATATTATTGTTAGTTTTAGGGCTAGGGTTAGGGTTAGGGTTAGGGTTAGGATTAGGGTTTGCGCTAGGCCTAGGGTTAGGGTTAGGGTTAGGTTTAGGGCTAGCGCTAGGGCTAGGCCTAGGGTTAGGTTTAGGGTTATGGCTGGGGCTAGGACTGGGGTTAGGGTTAGGGTTAGGATTAGGGTTAGGGTTAGGGCTAGCATTAGTTTTAGGTTGTGGGTTAGGTTTAGGGCTAGGTTTAGGCCTAGGGCTATGGTTTTGGTTTGGGTTAGGGATAGGGCAATGGCTTTTGCTAGTGCTAGGTTTAGGGTTAGGGTTAGTTTTAGGACTAGGGCTAGGATTAGGGATAGGGCCATGGATAGGGCTTCGCCTTGGGTTAGGGTTAGGGTTAGGGTTAGGGTTATGGTTAGGGTTAGGGTTAGGGCTAGGGTTAGGGTTAGGGTTAGGGTTAGGGCTAGGGCTAGGGCTAGGCCTGGGGTTAGGGTTAGGGTTAGGGTTAGGCCTAGGGCCAGGGCTAGGACTAGGGATAAGGCTAGGGGTAGGTCTAGGGTTCGGGTTAGGGATAGGGTAGGTCTTTGGCTAGTGCTTGTTTTATTGTTCGGGTTAGTTCTAGTGCTAGGGCTAGCATTAGGGTTAGGGTTAGGGCTAGGGCTAGGGTTAGGTTAATGTCTAGTGCTAGGGTTAGTTTAAGTGTTAGGATTAGGATTAGGTTTAGGGCTCGGGTTAGGGTTAGGGTTAGGGTTAGGTTTAGGATTAGGGCTAGGTTTAGCGTTAGGTTTAGGGCTAGTTTCAGGGTTAGTATTAGCATTAGGGCTAGGACTAGGTTTAGGGTTAGTTTTAGGGCTAGGGCTAGAGCTATGGCTAGGGCTAGGGTTAGCGTTATGGCTAGGGATTGGTTTTGGGTTAGAGTTAGGGTTAGTGTTAGGGCTAGGATTAGTGTTAGGCTTAGGGCTAGGGTTAGGTTTAGGGTTAGGGCTAGGCCTGGTTAGGTTTAGGGTGTGGGTTTGGGTTAGGACTCGGTTTAGGGCTAGGTGTAGGGTTAGGGTTAGTGTTAGTGTTAGGGTAGGGCTAGGGCTAGGGCTAGGGCTAAGGCTAGGGCTAGGGCTAAGGCTAGGGCTGAGGGGTAGGGCTCGGTTTAGTGTTAGGGTTATGACTAGGGTAGCGCTCGTCCTAGAGTTGTGTTTAGGGTTAGGTCTAGGGTAGGCCTAGGGCTAGAGTTAGGGTTAGGGTTAGGCCTAGGGCTAGGATTAGGGTTATTGTAAGGGAGGGCTAGGGCAAGGGCTAGTGTAGGGTTATGATTAGGGTTAGGGTTAGGGCCATGGATAGGGCTTCGCCTAGGGTTAGGGTTAGGGTTAGGTTTAGGGTTAGGTTTAGGGTTAGGGTTAGGGTTAGGGCTAGGGCTAGGGTTAGGGTTAGGGTTAGGGTTAGGGCTAGGGCTAGTGTTAGGATTAGGGTTAGGGTTAGGGCTAGTGCTAGGGTTAGGGTTAACGTTAGGTTTCGGGTTAGGGCTATGGTTACGGTTAGGGCTAGGGTTACGTTTAGGGCTAGGTTTAGGGTTAGAGTTAGGTTTAGTGTTAGGGTTAGGGTTAGGGCTATGGCTAGGGCTAGAATTAGGGTTATGGTCAGTGTTAGGACCTCGGCTAGGGTTATGTCTAGGGCAAGGGCTATGGCAATGGCTCGGGTTACGGTTATTGTTAGGGCTAGTGCTAGGGTTAGTTTTAGGGTTAGGGTTAGGGTTAGGGTTAGGGTTAGGGCTATTGCGAGTGTCAGGATTAGGTTTAGGGTTAGAGTTAGAGTGAGGGCTAGGTCTAGTTTTAGGATTAGGGTTAGGGTTAGGATAGGACTAGTGTTAGGGTTAGGGTTAGGATTAGAGTTAGGGCTACGGTTACGGTTAGGGCTAGGTTTAGGGTTAGGGCTAGGGTTAGGTTTAGGTTAGGGCTATGGCTAGGGATAGGGTTAGGGCTAGGTTTAGGGTTAGGTTTAGGGCTATGGTTAGTGTTAGGGTTAGGGCTATTATTAAGGCTTGGGCTAGTATTAGGGTTAGGGTTAGGGCTAGGGCTAGGGCTAGAGTTAGGGTTAGGTCTAGGGCTAGGGCTAGGGTTGGGGCTAGGGCTAGGGCTAGTGTTAGGGTTAGGGTTAGGGCTAGGGTTAGGGTTAGGGTTAGGGCTAGGGTTAGGTCTAGGGCTAGGTTTCGGGTTAGGGTTATGGCTAGGGCTAGGGTTAGGGTTAGTGTTAGGGTTAACTTTAGGGCTAGGGCTCAGTTTAGCATTAGGGTTAAGGCTAGGGCTAGGTTTAGGGTTAAGATTCGGGTTAGGGCTAGGGCTAGCGTTAGGGCTAGTGTTAGTTTTAGGTCTAGGGGTAGGGCTAGGGCTTGGTTTAGAGTTAGGGTTATGACTGGGCTAGGGCTAGTCCTAGGGTTGTGTTCAAGGTTAGGTCTAGGGTAGGCCTAGGGCTAGCGTTAGGGTTAGGGTTAGGCCTAGGGCTAGGGTTAGGGTTAGTGTAAGGGAGGGCTATGGCAACGGCTAGGGTTAGGTTTAGGGTAAGGTTAGGGCTAGGCCTAAGGTTATGTTTAGGGCTAGGGCTTGGAATAGGGTTAGAGTTAGAGTTAGGATTTGGGCTAGTCTTAGGTTTAGGGTTAGGGCTAGGGTTAGGGTTAG
>JADBBT010000788.1:0-24509 GCA_015711505.1 Sylvilagus bachmani | reverse complement strand
AACCCTAACCCTAGAACTAGCCCTTGCCCTAGACCTAACCCTAACCCTAACCCTAACCCTAACCCTAGCCCTAGCCCTAGGCCTATCCCTAAAAATAACCCCAATCATAGACCTAACCCTAAACCTAACCCTAACCCTAGGCCTAGCCGTAACTCTAACACTAACCCGAGTCCTAACCCTAAACCTAACCATAACCCTAACCCTAGCCCGAGCCCTTACCATAGAGCTAACACTAACACTAACCCATACTAACACTAACACTAAACCTAGCCCTAGCCCTTGCCCTAACCCTAACCCTAATCTGAGCCCTAGCCCTAAACTTAACGCTAACCCTAGCCCTAGCACTAACCTCAAACCTATACCTAGCCCTAACACTAGCCCTAGCCCTAAGCCTAACGCTAACCCTAACCCTAGCCCTAGTTCTAACCCTAACCCTAACATTAGCGCTAGCCCTTTCCCTAACCCTAACCCTAGCCCTAGCACTAATTCTAACCCTAACGCTAGCAATAACCTTAGCCCTAGACGTAGACCTAACCCTAAACCTAACCGTAGCCCTAACACTAACCCTAGCCCTAACACTAACCCTAGCACTAGCTCTAACCCTAACCATAACCCTTACCCTAGTCCTAGCACTAGTGCTAAACCTAAACGTAACCCAGGACCTAGCCCTAACCCTAAACCTAACCATAGCCCTAGCCCTAACCCAAACCCTAACCCTAGCCCTAGCCCTAGCGCTAACCCTAACCCTAACTGCAACCGTAAGCCCAACCCCAACCCCAAGTCTAACCTAACCCTAACCCTAGCCCTAACTTTAACCTGCACCCTAAACCTAGCCCTAGCCCTAACACTAATGCTAACCACAAGCCTAGCTCTAAACCTAACCCTAAACCGAAACCTAATGCTAACCCTATCCCAAAAACCAACACTAACTGTAACTCTAGCCCTTACCTAACCCTAACACTAAACCTAACCCTAGCACTATTCCTAGCTGTAGCCCTAGCCCTACCCCTAAGCCTAACCGTAGCCATAACCCTAACCCTAATCCGAGCCCTAGCTTAACCCTATCCCTAGACCTAACCCTACCCAAGCCCTAACCCTAACCCTAGCACTAAACCTAAACCTAACGCTAGCCCTAGCCTAGGCATATCCCTAACCCTAAGCCTAATCATAGCCCTAAACCTAACCATAACCCTAACCCTAACCCTAGCACTAGCCCTAACCCAAACGCTAACCCTAGTCCTAACCCTAAACCTAACCCTAACCTTATCGTAACACAAAACCTAACCCTAACCCTAGCCCTAGATCTAAACCTAACCCTAACCCTAAAACTAACCCTAGCCTTAGCCCAAACCCTAAACCTAAACGTAACCCTAGCCCAAACCATAACCATAACCCTAACCCAAACACTAGCACTAGCCCTAACCCAAACGCTAACCCTAGTCCTAACCCTAAACCTAACCCTAACCTTATCGTAACACAAAACCTAACCCTAACCCTAGCCCTAGATCTAAACCTAACCCTAACCCTAAAACTAACCCTAGCCTTAGCCCAAACCCTAAACCTAAACGTAACCCTAGCCCAAACCATAACCATAACCATAACCCAAACCCTAACCCTAACCCTAGCCCAAACCCTAAGGCTAACTCTAGCCCTCGCCGTAACCCTATCCTTAACCCTAGAACTAGCCCTTACCCTAGACCTCACCTTAGCCCTAACCCTAACCCCAGCCCTAGCCTTAGCGCTAACTCACCCTAACCCCAAACGTAAGCCCAACCCCAAACCAAACCTTACCCTAACCCTTGCCCTAACATTAACCCACACCCTAAACCTAACCCTAGCCCTAACCCAAAACCTAACCCTAGCCCTAGCCCTAGCCTAACCCTAAACCTAAACCTAGCCCTATTCCTTGCCCTAGAACTAACCCTAACCATAAACGTAGCCCTAGCCCTAGCCCTAGCCCTAACCCTAATCCTAATAAGAGCCCGAGCCCTAACACTAACGCTAACCCTAGCCCTAGCGCTAAGCTTAAATCTAGCCCTAGCCCTAACCCTACCCTAGCCCTAACCCTAACCCTAATCCTAAACCTAGCACTAGCCCTAGCCCTTGCCCTAACCCTAATCTGAGCCCTAGGCTTAACCCTAACACTAACCATAGCCCTAGCACTAACCTTAAACCTAGCCCTAGGCCAAACCCTAGCATTAGCGCTAAACCTAACACTAAGCCTAGCCCTAGCACTAGGCCTATCCCTAACCCTAGCACTAGCACTAACCCTAACCCTAACCCTAGCCCTAGCCCTAGGCCTATCCCTAAACATAACCCCAATCATAGCCCTAACCCTAAACCTAACCCTAACCCTAGGCCTAGCCGTAACTCTAACACTAACCCGAGTGATAACCCTAAACCTAACCCTAACCCTAGCCCTAACCCTAAACCAAACCCTAACCCTAACCCTAGCCCAAGCCCCAGCCCTAAGCCTAATGCAAACCCTAACCCTAGCCCTAGCCCTAACCAACCCTAACCCTAGCGCTAGCTGTAACACTAACCTCACCCAGGCCTAGCCCTAATTCTAACCCTAATCCTAACCCTTACCCTAGCCCTAGCCCTAGACCTAACACTAAACCTAACACTAGCCCTAACAATAACGCTAGTCCTAACACTAACCCTAACCCTAACCCTAACCCTAACCATAAACGTAACCCTAGCACTAGGCCTAACCCTAACCCTAACCATAGCCTTAGACCTAACCCTAAACCTAACCCTAGCGCAACCTAAACATAACGCTAAAACTAGCTCTAGCCATAACCCTAACCCTAACCCTAGCACTAGCCTTAGCCTTTACCCTAGAGCTAACCCTAGACCTAACCCTAACCCTAACCATAGCCTTTGACCTAACCCTAAACCTAACCCTAGCGCAACCTAACCATAACACTAAAACTAGCCCTAGCCCTAACCCTAACCCTAACCCTAACCCTAACCCTAACCCTAGCACTAGCTTTAGCCATTACCCTAGAGCTAACCCTAGCCCTAACCCTAACTCTAGCCCTAGCACTAACCTAAACCCTAACCCCAAACGTAAGCCCAACCCGAACCCCAACCCTAACCTACACTAACCCTAGCCCTAACCTTAACCCAAACCCTAACCCTAACCCTAGCCCTAACCCTAACCCTAGCCCTAGCCCTAGCCCTAACTCTAACCCAAAACCTAGCCCTAGGCCTTGCCCTAGACCTAACACTAACCCTAACCATAACCCTAACCCTAAAACTACCCCTAATCCTAACCCTAGCTCTAACACTAACCCTAGTCTAAACCTAAACATTGCCCTAGCCATTGCCCTAGACCTAACCCTAACCCTAACCCAAACCCTACCCTAACACTAGCCCTAGCCCCAAGCCTAACACTAACTCTAACCCTAACACTAGCCCTAGCCCTAACCATATACCTAACCCTAACCCTTGCCCGAATTCCTACCCTAACCCTAACCCTTGCCCTAAACCTAACCCTAAACCTAACCCTAGCCCTAACACTAACCCTAGTTCTAACTCTAACCTTAGCACTAACCCTAACCCTAACCCTAATCCTAGCCCCAGCCCTAGCCCTAGCCCTAATTCTAACCTTAACCGTAGCCCTAGCCCAAACCCTAAACCTAAACCTAGTCCTAACCCTAGCGCTAACATTAACCCTAAGCCCAACTGTAAGCCCAACCCCAACCCCAACCCTAACCTAACCCTAAAGCTAGCCCTAACGTTATCCCCCACCATAAAACTAACACTATGCCCAGCCCTAATTCTACACCTAACCCTAACCCTAACCCTAGCCCTAGCCCTACACCTAACACTAACCTAATCCTAGCCCTAGCCCTAACCTAACCCTAACCCTAGCCCTAGCCCTAATTCTAACCCTAATCCTAACCCTAACCCTAGCCCTAGCCCTAGACCTAACCCTAAACCTAACACTAGCCCTAACACTAACCCTAGTCCTAAACCAAACCCTAGAACTAACCATAAACCTAATTCTAATCCTAGCCCTAGCGCTAACACTAACCCTAACCCCAAACGTAACCCCAACCCAGACGCCAACCCTAAACTAACTCGAACAGTAGCCCTAACCTTAAACCACACCCTAAACCTAACCCTAGCCCTAACCCAAACCCTAAGTCTTAGCCTAGCCATAAACCTACCATAAACCTAAACCGAACGCTAGCCATAACCCAAAACCTAAACCTAAAATTAACCCTAGCCCTTACCCTAAACCTAACCCTACACCTAGCCCTAGCCATAGCCGTAGAACTAGCCCTAACCCTAAACCTAAACCTACCTCTAAACGCAACCCTAGCCCTAGCCCTAGACATAACCCTAACCATAACCCTAGCCCTAGCCCTAGTCCTTGCCCTAACCTAACCCTAACCCTAATCCTAACTCTAGCCCTAGCCCTAACCCTAACACTAGCCCTAGCCCTAACCCTATCCCTAGGCCTAAACCTAACTCTACCCTAGTCCTAAACCTAACCCTACATTAAACCTAGCTCCAGCACTAGAAATAACCCTAACCCTAACCCTAACCATAGCCCTAGCCCTAATTATAACCCTAACTATAACCCTAACTCTAGCACTAACACTAACCCTAGCACTAACTCTAACCCTAATCCTAGCCCTAGCCCTAGACCTATCCCTAATCCTAATGCTAACCCTAACCTAACCCAAGCTCAAGCCCAAGCCGAACCCTAACACAAACCCTAACACTAAACCTAATAATAACCCTAGCCCTAATTATAACCCTAACCATAACCGTAACCCTAGGCCTAGCACTAGACCTAACCCTAACCCTCAACCTAGCCATAACCATAACCTTAGCCCTATCCATAACCCTAGCACTAAAGCTAACCCTAACGCTAGCCCTAGCCCTAGACCTATCCCTAACCCTAACCCTAACCCTAGCCCTAGAACTAGCCATAACCCTAACCCTAATCAGAGCCCTAGCCCTAACCCTAACGCTAACCCTAACACTGACCATAAACATAGCCCAAGCCCTAAACATAACACTAACCCTAGCGCTAGACATAAACCTAACCCTAATACAGGCCTAGCGCAAAACCTAAAGCTAACCCTAGCACTAGCCCTAACCCTAACGCTAACCCTAGCACTAGCCCAAGCCCTAACCCTAGCCCTAGAACTAACCCTAGCCCTAGCCCTAACCCTAACCCTAACCCTAACCCTAGCCCTAGGCCTAGCCCTAGCCCTAGCCCTAAACGTAACTCTAAACCTACCCCTAACCGCAACCCTAGCTCTAGCCCTAGGCCTAACCCTAACCCTAACCCTAGCCCTAACCGCAACCCTAGCCCTAGCCCTAGCCCTAATCCTTTCCCTAAACCTAACCCTAACTGCAACCTTAGCCCTAGTCCTAGGCCTAACCCTAACCCTAACCCTAGCGCTAGCCGTAACCCTAGCCATTGCCCTAACCCTAACCCTAACCCTAGCCCTAAAACTAACCCTACCCTAAACCTAGCTCTAGCCCTAGCCCTAACCCTAAACCTAACCCTAACCCTAAATGTAGCCCTAGCCCTAATTATAACCCTAGCACTAACCCTAAACCTAGGCCTACCCCAAGACCAAACAAAAACACTAACCCTAACCCTAACCCTAGATAACCCTAGGCCTAACCCTAACCCTAACACTAACACTAGCCCTAACCCTAACACTAGCCCTAGCCCTAACCCTAGCCCTAAAACTAACTCTAACCCTAGCACTAGCCCTAACCCTAACCCTAATCCGAGCCCTAGCCCTAAACCTAACGATAACCCTAGCCCTAGAGCTAACCCTAAACCTAGCCCTAGCCCTAACCCTAACTCTAAACCTAGTCTAACCCTAAAACAAACCCTAAACCTAGCCTAACCCAAACCCTAACCCTAACACTAACACTAGCCCTAGATTAAACCTAACCCTAACACAAGCCCTAACCGTAACCCTAACACTAACTCTAACGCTAACCCTAACCCTAGCCCTAGCCCTAGAACTAACCCTAACCCAAGCCCTAGCCCTAGCCCTAATCCTAACCCTAACCCTAGCCCAAGCCCTAGCCCTAGAACTAACCCTAGCCCTAGCCCTAGCCCTAGCACTAGCCCTAGCCCTAAACTTAAACCTAACCCTAGCCCTTGCCCGAGACCTAAACCTAGCCCTAACCCTAACGCTGGCCCTAGCGCTAACCTAAACCTAACTCTAGCCATATCCCTAGGCCTAAGCCTAATGCCAACTCTAACCCTAGCACTAGCCCTAACCCTTGCCCTAGCCTTATCCCTAACCCTAACCCTAGACCTAGTCCTAATTATAACCCTAACCCTAACCCTAACCCTAGACCTAACTCTAAACCTAATCCTAGCCCTAACACTAACCCTAGTCCTAACCCTAAGCCTAGCATTAACCCCAACCCTAACCCTAATCCTAGCCTTAGCCCTAGTCCTAGCCCTAACTCTAAAATTAACCGTAGCCCTAGACCTAACCCTAACCCTAACCGTAGCCATAGCACTAACCCTAAACATGACCATAGCCCTAGCAATAGCGCTAACCCTAACCCGAACCCCATCCATAAGCAAAACCTCAACCCCAAACCTAACCTAACACTAAACCTAGCCCTAAAATTAACCCACACCCTAAACCTAACCCTAGCCCGAGCACTTACCCTAACCCTAACCCTAACCCTAACCCTAACCCTAACCCTAGCACTAACCCTAATTCTAAAACTAAACCTAACGCTACCCTAGCCCAAATCCTAACCCTAACCATAAACCTATCCCTTACCCTAAACCTAACCCTAGGCCTAGCCCTAGCCCTAGACCTTACCCTAGACATAACACTAACCCTAACACTAACCCTAGCCCTAACCCTAAACCACAAACTAAACCTAGTCCTAACAGTAACGATAGGTTAGCCCAAGCCCTAACCCTAACCCTAACCCTAGCCGTAGCCCTTGCCCTACACCTAACCCGAACCCTAACACTTGACCTAGCCCTACCCCTAACAAAAAACCTAACCCTAGCCCTAGACCTTGCCCTAGATCTAAGCCTAAACCTAACCCTAACCCTAACCCTAACCCTAACCCTAACCCTAACTCTAACCCTAAACCTAGCCCTAGCCCTAGCCCTACCCCTAACCCTAACCCTAGCCCTAGCCCTAACCCTAGACCTAACTCTAAACCTAACCCTAACCCTAACACTAACACTAGCCTTAGCCCTAACCATAAACCTAACCCTAGGCTTGGCCCTAGACCTAACCCTAACACTAACCCTAACCCTAACCCTACCCCTAACCCTAACCCTACCACTAATCCTAACCCTAGCCCTAACAGTAACCCTAGTCCTAAATTTAACCCTAGCCCTAGCCCTTACCCTACACCTAACCCTAACACTAACCCTACCCTAACCCTAGCTCTAGCCCTAGCCCTAACGCTAACCCTAACCCTAACCCTAGCCCTAGCACTAACACTAACCATAACCCTAACCCTAACCCTAACCCTAACCCTAACCCTAGCCCTAGCCCTAACCGTAGTCCTAGCCCTAGCCTTAGCCCTAGCCTTAACCCTAATTCGAGCCCTACCCCTAACCCTAACGCTAACCCTAGCCCTAGAGCTTACCTTAAACTTAGCCCTAGCCCTAACCCTAGCCCTAGCCCTAAACCTAAATATAACCCTAGCCCTAGCCGTAACCCTAACCCTAATCCGAGCCGTAGCCCTAAACCTAACGATACCCCTAGCCTTAGCCCTAACCCTAGTCCTAGCCCTAAACCTAGCCCTAGCCCTAACCCTAACCCTAGCCCTAGCTTAGCCCTAACCCTAACCCTAATCCGATCCCTAGCCCTAACCCTAACGCTAACCCTAGCCCTAGAGCTAACATTAAACGTAGCCCTAGACCTAACCCTAGCCCTAGCCCTAAACCTAACCCTAACCATACTTGTAGCCGTAACTCTAACCATAATCCGAGCCTTAGGCCTAAACCTAACGCTAACCCTAGCCTTAGCCCTAACCCTAGCCCTACACCTAACACTAGCCCTACCCCTAACCATAACCCTAGCCATAGCTTAGCCCTAACCCTAACACTAATCCAATCCCTAGCCCTAACCCTATCGCTAACCCTAGCCCTAGTCTTAACCTTAAAACTTGCCCTAGCCCTAACATTAGCCCTAGACCTAAAGAAAACCCTAACACTAGACCAGGCCGTAACCCTAAACAAAATATGAGCCATAGCCCTAAACCTAACACTAACCCTAGCCTTAGCCATAACCCTAACCTAGCCCTAACCCTAGCCCTAGCCCTAACCCTAGCTCTAGTATAAGCCCAAACCCTATCACTAAAACTAACCCTAACCCTAACCCTAACACTAGCCTTAGCCCTAACCATAAACCTAACCCTAGGCTTGGCCCAAGACCTAACCCTAACCCTAACCCTAGCCCTAACCCTAACCCTACCCCTAATTCTAACCCTAGACCTAACAGTAACCCTAGTCCTAAATCTAACCCTAGCCCTAGCCCTTGACCTACACCTAAACCTAACCCTAACCCTACCCTAACCCTAGCTCTAGCCCTAGCCCTAACGCTAACCATAACCCTAACCCTAGCCCTAGCCCTACACCTAACCATAACCTTAAGCCTAGTCCTAGCCCTAAGCCTAACGCTAACCCTAACCCTAGCCCTAGCCCTAGCCCTAACCCTAACACTAGCCCTAGCCCTAACCGTAGCCCTAGCCCTAGCCTTAGCCCTAACCTTAACCCTAATACGAGCCCTACCCCTAACCCTAATGCTAACCCTAGCTCTAGAGCTAAACTTAAACTTAGCCTAGCCCTAACCCTAGCCCTGGCCCTAAACCTAAACCTAACCCTAGCCCTAGCCGTAACCCTAACCCCAATCTGAGCCCTAGCCCTAAACCTAACGTTAACCCTAGCCTTAGCCCTAATCCTAGTCCTAGCACTAAACCTAGCCCTAGCCCTAACCCTAACCCTAGCCCTAGCCCTAGCTTAGCCCTACCCTAACCCTAATCCGATCCCTAGACCTTACCCTAATGCTAACCCTAGCTCTAGAGCTAACCTTAAACCTTGCCCTAGCCCTAACTTTAGCCCTAGCCCTAAACAAAACCCTAACACTAGCCCTAGCCGTAACGCTAACCCTAATCCGAGCCCTAGTCCTAAACCTAACGCTAACCCGAGCCTTAGTCCTAACCGTAGCCCTAGCCCTAACCCTAGTCCTAGCCTTAACTCTAACCCTATCCCTAGCCCTACCCCTAACCCTAACCCTACCCTAACCCTAGCTTTAGTCCAAGCCCTAAACCTAACACTAACCGTAACCCTAACCCTAACCCTAGCATTAGCCCTAATCCTAACCCTAACCCTAGGCCTAGCCCTAGACCTAACCCTAACCCTAACCCTAACCCTAGCCCTAACCCTAAACCTACCACTAATCCTAACCCTAGCCCTAAAACTAACCCTAGACCTAAACCTTACCCTAGCCCTAGCCCTTGCCCTACACCTATCCCTAACCCTAACCCTAGCCCTAACACTAACCCTAGTTCTAACCCTAACACTAGTACTAACCCTAACCCTAAATCTAGCCCTAGCGCTAGCCCTAGCACTAGCCCTAACCGTAGCCCTAGGCCTTACCCTAAAGCTAACACTAGTCCTAGCCCTAGTGCTAACCCTAACCCTAACCCCAACCATAAACCCAACCCCAACCCCAACCCTAAGCTAACCCTAAACCTAGCCCTAAACTTAACCCACATCCTAAACCTAAAAATAGCCATAGCCCTAATTCTAACCCTAACCCTAACCATAACCGTAGCCCTAAAACTAGACCTAACCCTAAACCTAACCCTAGCCCTAGCCCTAACCCTAACCCTAATCCTAACCCTAACCCTAGCCCTAGCCCTAATTCTAACCCTAACCCTAACCCTAACCCTAGCCCGAGCCCTAGACCTAACCCTAAATCTAACAGTAGCCCTAACACTAAACCTAGTCCTAACCCTAACCCTAGCACTAAACCAAACCCTAATCCTAATCCTAGCCCTAGCCCTAGCCATAGCGCTAACCCTAAACCTAACCCAAACCGTAACCCCATCCCCAACCCCAACTCTAACCTAACCCTAACCATAGCCCTAACCTTAACCCACACCATAAACCTAACGCAAGCCCTGGCCTAACCCTAACCCTAATCCTAGCCTGAGCCCTAGACCTAACCCTAAATCTAAACCTAACGCAAGCACTAGCCCAAAACCTAACCCTAACTGTAACCCTAGCCCTTACCCTTACCCTTACCCTAACCCTAACCCTAACCCTAGCCCTAGCCCTAGCCCTAGCCATAATCCTAACCCTAAACCTACAACTAACCGCAACCCTAGCCCTAACCCTAACCCTAACTCTAACTCAAGCACTAGCCCTACAGTAACCCTAGCCCTAGCCCTATCCCTAGCCATAGGACTAGCCCTAGCCCTAGCCCTAACCCTTACACTAAATCTTCCCCTAACTGCAACCCTAGCCCTAGCCCTATCCACAACACTAACCGAAACCCTAGCCCTAGCCCTAGCCCTTGCCCTAGACCTAAACCTAACCCTAAACCTAACCCTAAACCTAACCCTAAACCTAGCCCTAACCCTAGAACTAACCCTAACCCTAGCACTAACCCTAACCCTAGCCCTAACCCTAACACTAGCCATAGCCCTAATTCTGGCCCTAGCGCTAACCCTAACCCTAGCCCTTGCCCTAGCCCTAACCCTAACCCTAATCCGAGCCCTAGACCTAAACCTAACTATAAAACTAGTCCTAACCCTAAACCTAACCCTAAACCTAGCCCTAACCGAAACCCTAACCCTAACCCTAACACTAGGCCGAGATCTAACCCTAACCCTAACACTAGCCCTAAACCTAACCCTAACACTAACAATAACCCTAACCCTAAACCTAGCCCTAGCCCTACCCTAACCCTAACTCTAGCCCTAACCCTAACCCAAAACCTAGACATAGCCCTAACACTAACCCTAACCCTAGCCCTAGCCCTTGCCCTAGAACTACCCCTGACCCTAACCCTAGCCCTAACCTAGCAGTAACCCTAACCTTAACCCTAGGCCTAGCCCTTGCCCTAGACCTAAACCTAGCCCTAACCCTAACGAGCCCTAGCTCTAACCCTAGCCGTAGCCCTAAACCTAACCCTATGCCTAGCTCTTGCACTAATCCTAACCCTAATCAGAGCCCTAGCCAAAATCTAACGCTAACACTTGCTCTAGCACTAACCTTAAACCTAGCCCTAGCCCTAGCTCTAACCCTAACCCTAGCCCTAACCCTAAACATAACCTAACCCTAGCCATAGCCCTAGCCCTAAGCCTAACGCCAACCCTAACCCTAGCCCTAGCCCTAACCCTAGCCCTAGCCCTATATCTAACCCTAACCCTAGCCCTAGTACAAATTCTAACCCTAACCGTAACCCTAACCCTAGCCCTAGCCCTAGACCTAACCCTAACACTAACATTAGTACTAACTCTAACCCTAGCACTAACCCTAACCCTAACCCTAACCCTAATCCTAGCCCTAGCCCTAGCCCTAGCCCTAACCCTAAATTTAACCCTAGCCCTAGCCCTAACACTAACCCTAACCGTAGCCCTAGCCATAACCCTATCCTAACCCTAGCCCTAGCCCTAGCGCTAAACCTAACCCCAAACACAACCGAGAGCCCAACCCCAACACCAACCCTAACCTAACCCTAACCCTAGCCCTAACCTTAACCCACACCCTAAACCTAATCCTAGCCCTAGCCCTAACGCAAACCCTCTCCCAAGCCGTAACCCTAATCCTAAAACAACCTAACACTAGCCCTAGCCCAAAAACTAACTCTAACCGTAACCCTAACCCTTACCCTAAACCTAAAATTAAACCCAACCCTAGCCCGAGCCCTAGTCCTAACCCTAACCCTAACACTAGCCCAAGACCTAGAAGTTGCACTAGACCTAATCCTAACCGTAACCCGAACCCTAGCCGTACAGTAACCCTAGTCTTAGCCCTAACCCTACCCTAGTCCTAGCCCTAACCCTGGCCCTAGCCCTAACCCTAACCCTAGCCCTAGCCTTAGCCCTAACCCTAACCATAATCCGATCTCTAGCCCTAACCCTAATGCTAAACCCTAGCCCTAGAGCGAACCTTAAAACTAGCTTAGCCCTAAAACTAGGCCTAGCCCTAAACCTACTCCTAACCCTAGCCGAAGCTGTAACCCTAACCCTAATCCGAGCCCTAGCCCTAAACCTAATGCTAAACCCTAGCCCTAGAGCGAACCTTAAAACAAGCTTAGCCCTAAAACTAGGCCTAGCCCTAAACCTACTCCTAACCCTAGCCGAAGCTGTAACCCTAACCCTAATCCGAGCCCTAGCCCTAAACCTAACGCTAACCTTAGCCTTAGCCCTAACCCTACCCCTAGCCCTAACCCTAACACTACCCTAAACCAAGCTCTAACCCAAGCCCTAACCCTAACACAGAGCCTAAACATAACCCTAAACCTAACCCTAGCCTTAGCCCTAATCCTAACCCTAACACTAATCCTAAAACTAGGCCTAGCCCTAGCCGTAATCTTAATCTTAACCCTAGCCCTAACCCTTGCCCTAGACAAAACCCTAGCCCTAAATTTAACCCTAGCCCTAGCCCTAAACCTAGCCCTAGCCCTATGCCTAACCCTAACCCTAGCCCTTACCCTAACGCTAACCCTAATCCGAGCCCTATTCTTAACACTAACGCTAACCCTATTCCTAGCCCTATCCTTAAACCTAGCCCTAGCCCTAGCCCTAGCCCTAACCCTAATCTCAGCCCTAGCCCTAACCCTAACCCTAACCCTAACCTTAGACCAAACCCTCACCCTAACCATAACCCTAACCCTAGCAGTAACCCTAAAACTAGCCGTAATCCTAACCCTATTACGAACACTAACCCTACCCTAAACCTAACACTAGCCCTAGCCCTTGCCCTAGACCTAACCCTAACCCTAACCCTACCCTAACCCTAGCTCTAGCCCTAGCCCTAAACTTAACCCTAACCCTAACCCTAACCCTACCCTAACCCTAGCTCTAGCCCAAGCCCTAACCCTAACACTAACCCTAACCGTAACCCTAAACCTAGCCTTAGCCCTAATACTAAAAATAACATTAAGCCTAAACCTAACCCTAGGCTGAGCCCTAACCTAACCCTAACCCTAGCAGTAACGCTAACCCTAGCCCTAATCCTAACCCTAGTACTAACACTAACCCTAGCCCTAAACCTAACCGTAGCCCTAGCGCTTGCCCAAGACCTAACCCTAACATAACCCTAACCTTACCCTAACCCTAGCTCTAGCCCTAACCCTAACCCTAACCCTAGCCCTAGTCCTAATCCTAACCCTAACACTAGACCTAGCCCTAGACCTAATCCTAACCCTAACCCTAGTCCTAGCCCTAGACCTAACCCTAAACCTAACCCTAGCCCTAACACTAACCCTAGTTCTAACCCTAACCCTAGCACTAACCGTAACTGTAACCCTAGCCCTAGCCCTAGCCCTAACCGTAGCCCTAGGCCTTACTCTAAATCTAACACTAGTCCTAGCCCTAGTGCTAACCCTAACCCTAACCCCAACCATAAACCCAACCCCAACCCCAACCCTAAGCTAACCCTAAACCTAGCCCTAACTTAACCCACATCCTAAACCTAACAATAGCCATAGCCCTAATTCTAACCCTAACCCTAACCATAACCATAGCCCTAAACCTAGACCTAACCCTAAACCTAACCCTAGCCCTAGCCCTAACCATAAACCTAACCTTAACTCTAACCCTAGCCCTAGCCCTAATTCTAACCCTAACCCTAACCCTAACCCTAGCCCGAGCCCTAGACCTAACCCTAAATCTAACAGTAGCCCTAACACTAAACCTAGTCCTAACCCTAACCCTAGCACTAAACCAAACCCTAATCCTAATCCTAGCCCTAGCCCTAGCCATAGCGCTAACCCTAAACCTAACCCAAACCATAACCCCATCCCCAACCCCAACTCTAACCTAACCCTAACCATAGCCCTAACCTTAACCCACACCATAAACTTAACCCTAGCACTGGGCCAAAACCTAACGCTAATCCTAGCCCGAGCCCTAGACCTAAACCTAAATCTAAACCGAACGCTAGCCCTAGCCAAAATCTAACCCTAAGTGTAACCCTAGCCCTTACCCTAACCCTAACTCTAACCCTAACCATAGCCCTAGCCCTAGCCCTAGCCATAATCCTAACCCTAAACCTACAACTAACTGCTACCCTAGCCCTAACCCTAACCCTAACTCTAACTCTAGCATTAGCTCTACATTAACCCTAACACTAGCCCTAGACCTAACCCTAGCCCTAGCCCTAACCGTAACTCTAACACTAGCCCTAACCCTAACCCTACCCTAACCCTAGCTCTAGCCCTTGCCCTAACCCTATATCTAACCATAGCCCTAGCCCTAATTATAACCCTAACCCTATCACTAACCCTAGCCCTATCCCTAACCCTAACTCTAGCCCTAACCCTAAACCTAGCACTAACCCTAACATTAACCATAGCCCTAGCCCTATTTATAACCCAGCCTTACCCTAACCATAGCCCTAACCCTAACCCTAGCACTAACCCTAACCCTAGCCTAGCCCTAGACCTATCCCTATCCCTAACCCTAAACCTAACCCTAGCCCTAACACTAACCATAGCCCTAGAACTAGCCATAACCCTAACCCTAATCCGAGCACTAGCCCTAACCCTAATGCAAACCCTAGCACTACCACTAACCTTAAACCTACCCGTAGCTGTAAAACTAGCCCTAGCCCTAACCCTAACCCTAACCCTATCTCTAACACTAACATTAGCCCTAGAACTATCCATAACCCTAACCCTAATCCAAACACTAGCCCTAACCCTAACGCTAACCCTAGCCCTACCGCTAACCTTAAACCTACCCCAGCCCTAAACCTACTGTAGCCCTAAACCTAACCCTAACCCAAGCCCTAGCCCTAGACCTAACCCTAACCCTAGCCCTAACTCTAAATTAAACCTAACCGTACACCTGTCCCTAGCTCTAAGCCTAACGCTCACCCTAAACCTAGCCCTAGACCAAACCCTAACCCTAACCCTAACCCTAGCCGTAGCACTAGACCTAGCACTAGCCCTAAACCTAACCCTAGCCCTAGAACTTCTCCTAACCCTAACCCTAATCCGAGCCCTAGCCCTAACCCTAACGCTAACCCTAGCGCTAGAGCTAACTTTAAACCTAGCCCTAGCCCTAGCTCTAGCCCTAGCCCGAACCCTAACCAAATCTGAGCCCTAGCCCCAAAACTAACCCTAATCCTAGCCCTAGCACTAGCCCTAGGCCTAACGGAAACCCTAAACCTAACCCTAGCCCTAACCCTAACCCTAACCCTAACCCTAACCCTAACCCTAACCCTAACCCTAAACCTAGGCCGAGCCCTAGACCTAACTCTAAACCTAACCCTAGCCGCAACCCTAACCCTAGTCCTAATCCTAACCCTAGTACTAACAATAAACCTAGCCCTAACCCTAACCCTACCCTAGCCCTTGACCTAGAACTAGCCCTA
Organism: Sylvilagus bachmani; assembly: GCA_015711505.1. NCBI lineage: Eukaryota > Metazoa > Chordata > Mammalia > Lagomorpha > Leporidae > Sylvilagus > Sylvilagus bachmani. The sequence continues at coordinate 8,917 of JADBBT010000788.1, read as the reverse complement.
ACCCTAACCCTAACCCTAGCCCTAGCCCTAAACCTAACCCTAACACTAACCCTAGCCCTAGCCCTAATAATAACCCTAACACTAGACCTAGTCCTAGCCCTAAGCCTAACGCTAACCCTAACCCTAGCCCTCGCCCTAACCCTAAACCTAGCCCTCACCCTAGACCTAACCCTAAACCTAACCCTAGTCCTAACACTAACCCTAGTTCTAACCCTAACCCTAGAACTAACCCTAACCCTAACCCTAATCCTAGCCCTAGCCCTAACCCTAAACCTAACCCTAACCGTAGTCCTAGCCCTAACCCTAAACCTAACACTAGTCCTAACCCTAGCGCTAAACCTATTCCTAAACCAAACCGTAAGCCCAACTCCAACCAAAACCCTAACCTAACCCTAAACCTAGCCCTAAACTTAACCCTCACCCTAAACCTAAAAATATCCGTAGCCCTAATTCTAACCCTAACCCTAACCCTAATCATAGCCCTAACCCTAGACCTAACCATAGCGCTAGCTCTAACTCTAACCCTAAACCTAGCCCTAGCCCTAATTCTAACCCTAACACTAACACTACCCATAGCCTGAGCCGTAGACCTAACCCTAAACCTAACAGTAGTCCTAACACTAAACCTAGTCCTAACACTAACCCTAGCACAAAACCTAACCCTAATCCTAATCCAAGCCCTAGCCCTAGCACTAACCCTAAACCTAACCCCAACCGTAACCCCAACTCCAACCCTAACATAACTCTAACCATAGCCCTAACCTTAACCCACACCATAAATCTAAACCTACCCCTAGCCCTAACCCTAACCCTAACCCTAACCCAGCCCTAGCCCTAACCCTAACCCTAAACCTAAACCTAACACTAGCCCTAGCACAAAACCTAACCCTAACTGTAACCCTAGCCCTTACCCTAACCCTAAACCTAGCCGTAGCCCTAGCCCTAGCCCTAGGCCTAACCCTAACCCGAAACCTACTTCTAACTGCAACCCTAGTCCTAACCCTAACCCTAACCCTAACTCTAGCACTAGCCCAAACCTAACCCTAGCCCTAGCCCTAACCCTAGCCCTGGCCCTAACCATAACTCTACCCCTAGCACTAACCATAAACCTACCCTAACCCTAGCTCTAGTCCTAGCCCTAACACTAACCCTAACCCTAACCATAGCCCTAGCCCTAATTATAACCCTAAGCCTAACCCTAACCCTAGGCCTAACCCTAAACCTAACCCTAACCCTAAACCTAGACCTAACCCTAACCCTAAACGTAGCACTAGGCCTAACCCTAAATCTAACACTAGCCCTAGCCCTAGACCTATCCCTATCCCTATCCCTAACCCTAGCCCCAGAACTAGCCATAACCCTAAAGCTAATCTGAGCCCTATCCCCAAAACTAACACTAAACCTAGCCTAGCCCTAGCCCTAAGCCTAACGCTAACCCTAAACCTAGCCCTAGCCCTAACCCTAACCCTAACCCTAACCCCAGCGCTAGCCCTAACCCTAACCCTAACCCTAGCCCTAGCCTAGATCTAACCCTAACCCTAACCCTAAAGCTTGTCCTAGCCCTAGAACTAACCCTAAACCTAACCCTAGCCCTAACCCTAAACCTAATCCTAAACCTAAACTTAGCCCTAGCCCTTACCATAACACTAATCCTAGCCCTAGCCCTTGCCTAGCCCTAACCCTAAAGTAACCCTAGCCCTAGCACAAACACTAACCCTAACCCTAGACCTAGCCCTTGCCCTAGCCCTAACACTAACCCTAATCCGAGCCATAGCCATAACCCTAACGGTAATCCTAGCCCTAGCGCCAACCTTAAATCTAGCCCTATCCCTAAACCTAACCCTAACCCTAGCCCTAACCATAACCCTAACCCTAATACGAACCCTAGCCCTAACCCTAACGCTAAATCTAGACCTAGCCCTAACCCTAACCCTAGACATAGACCTAAACCTAGCCCTAACCCTATCCCTAACCCTAACCCTAACCCTAACGCTAACCCTAGCCCTAGCCCTAATTATAACCCTAACCCTAACCGTAGGCCTAGCCCTAGACCTAAACCTAACCCTAAACCTAGCCCTAACCCTAACCCTAGCCTTAACCCTAACCCTAGCACAAACCCGAACCCTAACCCTAGACCTAGCCCTAGCCTAACCCTAACCCTAACCCTAGCCCTAATCCTAAACCTAGCCCTAGCACTAACCCTAACATTAAACCTTACCCTAACCACAACCCTAGCCCTGGCCCTAGCCCTAACGCTAACCTAAACCCTAGCCCTAACCATAGCCCTTGCCCTAGACCTAACCCTAACTATAAACCTAGGCCTAGCCCTAGCCCTAACCCAATCCCTAAACCTACCCCTAACCGCAACCCTAGCCGTAGACCTTGCACTACACCTAACCCTAAACACAACCCTAACCCTAACCCTAGCCCTAGCCCAAAACCTAACCCTAGCTCTAACCCTAACCCTAGCCCTAGCCCTAACCCTACTCTAAACCTAGCTCTAGCTCTAGCCCTAACCCTGACACTAATCCTAACCATAAGCCTAACCCTAGACCTAATTATAAATCTAACCCTAACACTAAACCTAGGCCTAGCCCAAGACCTAAACCTAACCCTAACCCTAACCCTAGCCCTAACGCTAAACCTAGACCTAACCCTAACCCTAGCCTAAACCCTAACACTAGCACAAACCTAACCCTAACCGTAGCCCTAGCCCTAGTCCTATCCCTAACCCTAAACATAATCATAGCCCTAACCCTGAACCATAACCCTAACCCTAGCCTGAGCCCGAATTATAACCCTAACCTTTATACTAAACCTATGCTTAGCCCAAGACCTAACCCTAACCCTAACCCTAACCCTAACCCTAGCCCTAACCCTAACTAACACTAGCCCTAACCCTAACACTAGAACAAACCTAACCCTAACCCTAGCCCTAGCATTAGGCCTATCCCTAACCCTAGCCCTAACCATAACCCTAGCCCTAGCCCTAATGCTAGACCTAGCCCTAAACCTAACCATATACGTTGCCCTTACCCTAACCCTAACCCTAATCCGAGCTCTAGCCCTAACCCTAACTCTAACCTTAGCACTAGCGCTAACCCTAGCCCTAACCCTAACCCTAACCCTAATCCTAGCCCTAGCCCTAACCCTAACGCTAACCCTAGCTCTAGCCATAAACCTAGCCCTACCCCTAGCCCTAACCTAGCCCTAGCCCTAACCCTAAACCTAACCCTAGCTCTAGACCTAGCCCTGACCCTAACCCTATTTCTAACCGTAAACCTAAACCTAACCCAGGCTCGAGACCTAGCCCTGACCCTAACCCTATTTCTAACCGTAAACCTAAACCTAAGCCTAGCCCTAGCTCTGACCCTAACCCTAACACTAGCCCTAGCCCTAACCCTAACTCTAACCCTAGCCCTAGCCCTACTTCTAACCATAACCCTAAACCTAACCCTAGCACTAGCACTAGACGAAACCCTAAATATAACCCGAACCCTAACACTAACCCTAGTCATAACCCTAACCCTAGCACTAACCATAACCACAACCTAAACCTAGCCCTAGCCCTAGCCATAGCCCTAACTCTAAACAACCCTAACCCTAACCCTAACCCCAACCCTAACCGTAGCCCTAGCCCTAACCCTAAATCTAACCCTAGCCATAGCCCTATTGCTAACTCTAACCCTAAGCCCAACCGTAAGCCCAACCCCAACCCTAACCTAACCCAACCTAGCCCTAACCCAATCCCTAACCCTAACCCTAACCCTAGCCCTAGATCTAACCCTAACACTACCCTAACACTAGCCCTAATCGTAACCCTAGCCCTAAACCTAACGCTATCCCTAGCCCTAGCGCTAAGTTTAAACCTAGCCCTAGCCCTAACCCTAGCCCTACACCTAAACCTAACCATAACCCTAGCCCTAGCGCTAATCCTAACCCTAATACTAGCCCTAGCCCTAACCCTGGCACTAGCCTTAGCCCTAGAACTACCCCTAACCCTAACCCTAACCCTAGCCCTTACCTTAGACCTAACACTAACCCTAACCCTAGCCCTAACCCTAGCCTTAAACCTAACCCTACCCTAAACCTAGATCTAGCCCTAATCATAACCCTACCCCTTGCACTAGACCTACCCTAAACCTAACCCTAATCTTAGCCCTAACCCTAAACATATACCTAACCCTAGCACTAGCCCTGAACCTAACCCTAACCCTAGACCTAGCCCTACCACTCACCCTGACACTAACCCTAGCCCTAGCCCTAATTCTAACCCTAATACTAACCCTAACCCTAGCCCTAGGCCTAACCCTAAACCTAACCATAGCCCTAACACTAACACAAGTCATAACACTAACCCTAGCATTAACCCTAACCCTAAACCTAAGCCTAGCCCTAGCCCTAACCCTAATGCTAACCCTAGCCTTGGAGCTAACCTTAAACCTAGCCCAAGCCCTGACCATAGCCCTAGACCTAAACCTAACCCTACCCATAGCCCTAGTCGTAACACTAACCCTAATCCGAGCCCTACCCTAAACCTAACGCTAACCCTAGCCTTAGCCCTAACCCTAGCCCTAAGCCTAACCCTAACCCTAGCCCTAGCCCAAACCCTAACCCTAATCCTAATCATAGTCCTAACCCTAACCCTAACCCAAATCCTAAACCTAGCCCTAGCCCTAACCCTAACTCTAATCCAAGTCCTAACAGTAAAACTAACCCTAAACCTAGCTCTAAACCTAGACCTATCCCTAACCTTAACCCTAGACCTAGCCGTAACCCTAACCCTACCCTAAACCTCCCTCTAGCTCTAGCCCTAAACCTAACCCTAACCCTAACCCTAGCCCTAATTATAACCCTAACCTTAACCCCAAACCCTAGGCCTAGCCCACCACCTAAACCTAAACCTAACCCTAACCCTAGCCCTAACCATAACCCTAGCCCTAAACCTAACACTAGCAAAACTGAACCATAAACCTAGACCTAGCCCTAGGCCTATTGCTAACCCTAAACCTAACCATAGCCCTAACCCTAACCCTAACCCTAACCCTAACCCTAGACCTAGCCCGAATTATAAGCGTAACCCTAACACTAACACTAGGCCTAGCACAAGACCTAACCCTAACCCTAACCCTAATCCTAGCCCTAACCCTAACATAGCCCTAACCCTAACATAGCCCTAACCCTAAGACTAGCACAAACCTAGCCCTAACCCTAGCCCTAGCCCTAGGCCTATCCCTAAACCTAAACTAAATCATACCCCTAACCCTAACCCTAACACTAACACTAACCCTAACACTAGCCTAGCCCTAAACCTAACTCCTACCCTAGTCCTAACCCTAACACAAACCCTAGCCCTAGGGCTAACCTTAAACTAAGCCCTAGCCCTAGCCATAGTCCTACCCCTAAACCTAAACCTAACACTAGCCCTAGACCTAATCCTAACCCTACCCCTAGCCCTAACCCTAACCCTAGCCCTAGCCCTTACCCTAGACCTAAGCTTAACCTAACCCTAGCCCTAGCCCTAGCCCTAACCCTAATCTTAACGCTAGCCCTAACCCATGACCTAGACCAAACCCTAGTCTAACCCTAATCCGAACCCTAGCCCTAACCCTAACGCTAACCCTAGCCCTAGTGCTAACCTTAAAACTAGCCCTAACCCTAGCCCTAGCCCTAGTCCTAGCTCTACTCCTAAACCTAAACCTAACCCTAGCCCTCGCCCTATTCTAATGCTAACCATAGCCCTAAGCTTAACCCTAGCCCTAGCCTTAGCCCTAACCTGAGCCCTAACCCTAATCTTAGCCCTAGGCCTTACCCTACACCTAGCCATAGCCCTAGCCCTAAACCTAACCCAAACCCTAGCCCTAATCCTAATCTTAACCCTAGCCCTAACCCTTGCCCTAGACCAAACCCTAGACCTAACCCTAACCCTAGCCCTAGCCCTAAATCTAACCCTAGCCCTAACCCTTGCCGTAAACCTAACCCTAATCCGAGCCCTAGCCCTAACCCAAACGCTAACCTTAGCCCTAGCGCTAACCTTAAACCTAGCCCTAGCCCTAGCCCTAAACCTAATCCGAGCCCTAGCCCTAACCCTAACGATAACCCTATCCCTAGCGCTAACCTTAAACCTAGCCATAGGCCTAGCCTAAGCCCTAACCCTAATCCGAGCCCTAGCCCTAACCCTAACGATAACCCTAGACCTAGCCTTAAACCTAGCCCTAAATCTAGCCCTAACCTTAGACCTAACCCTAACCCTAACCCTAGCCCTAGACATGCCGTAACCCTAACCTTAACCCTAGCCTTAACACTTGCCCTAGACAAAATACTAGCCCTAACCCTAAACTTAGCCCTAGCCCTAAACCTAGCCCTAGCCCTAACCCTAAACCTAACCCTAGCCCTAGCCCTAACCCTAACTCTAACACTAGCCCTAGCACTAACCTTAAACCTAGACCTACACCTAGCCCTAACCCTAACCTTAGCCCTAACCCTAAACCTGTACCTAACCCTAGCACTAGCCCTGACCCTAACCCTAACAATAGCCCTAGTCCTAACCCAAACCATGACCCTAACTCTAGCCCGAACCCTTATTCTAACCCTAATACTAACCCTAACCCTAGCACTAGACCTAACACTAAACCTAACCCTAGCCCTAACACTAACCCAACCTAACCCTAATCCTAGCACTATCTCTAACCCTAAACCTAAGCCTAGCCCTAACCATAGGCCTAGCCCTAAATCTTAATGTAACCGTAGCCCTAGCCCTAAAACTAACCCTAACCATAGCCCTAGCCCTAACCCTAACTCTAACCCTAGCCCTAGCCCTAGCGCTAACCCTAACCCTAACCCTAACCCGAACCGTAAGCCCAACCCAAACCCCAACCCTAACCTAATGGTTAACATAATCCTAATCCTAACGCAAATCCTAAACTTAAACCTAACACTAGACCTAGCCCTAACCCTAACCCTAACCCCAAACCTAAATCTAACTCTAGCCCTAGCCCAAAACATAACCCTAACTGTAACCACAGCCCTTACCCTAACCCTAAACCTAATCCTAGCCCTAGCCCTAGATTTGACCTGTACATAACCCTAACCCTAACCCTAACCCTAACCCTAACCCTAACCCTAACCCTAACCCTAGCCCTAGCTGTAATGCTAGGCCTAGCCCTAACCCTAACACTAACCCTAGCCCTAGACCTAACCCTAACTCTACCCTAAACCTAGGTCTAGCCCTAGCCCTAACCCTACCCCTAACCTTAACCCTAAACCTAAACCTAGCCCTATTATAACCCTAACCCTAACCCGAGGCCTTGCCCTAGACCTAACCCTAACCCTAAACCTAACACTAACCCTAGTCCTAACCCTAAACCTAAACCTAACCCTAACCCTAGACCTAACTCCAACACTAGCAGTAACCTTACCCTAACACTAAACCTAGCCCAAGACCTAGGGCTATCCCTGATCTTAACCCTAATCATAGACCTAACCCTAACCCAAACACTAACCCTAACACTAGCCCTAGCCCTAACCCTAACTCTAACCCTAGTCCTAACCCTAAACCTAACCCTAACCCTAGCCCTAACCCAAACCCTAAACGTAACCCTAACCTTAGCCCAAATTCTAAACCTAAACCTAACCCTAACACTACGCCTAAACCTAACCCTAGCCCTAGGCCTAACCCTAACCCTAACCCTAGCCCTAGCCCGAAATCCAACCCAAACCCAACCCTAACCCTAGCCCTAGCCATAGACCTAACCCTAAACCTAACCCTAGCCCTAACACTAACCCTAGTCCTAACCCTAACCTTAGCACTAACCCTAACCCTAACCCTAAGCCTACCCTAGAACTAGCCCTAGACCGAATTCTAAACTTAAACTTAACCCTAGACCAAGCCCTAACCCTAACCCTAACCATAGCCATAGACCTAGCCCTAAACCTAGCCCTAGCCCATGCCCTAGACCTAACCCTAACCCTAACCCTAACCCTGACCCTAGCCCTACACCTAAACCTAAACCTAAACCTAACCCTAGCCCTAGACCTTGCTATAGACCTAATCCTAACCTTAACCCTAACCCTAACTCTAACCCTAATCCTAGCCCTAGCCCTAGACCTAGCCCTAACCCTAACCCTAACCCTAACTCTACCCTAAACCTAGAACTAGCCTTAGCCCTAACCCTACACCTATCCTTAAAGCTAAACCGAAACCTAGCTGTAATTATAACCCTAACCCTAACCCTAACCCTAACCCGAGGCCTTGCCCTAGACCTAACCCTAAACCTAACCCTAACCCTAGTCCTAAACCAAAACCTAGCCCTAACCCTAACCCTAAGCCTAGCCCTAACTCTAACACTAGCACTAACCCTACCCTAATGCTAAACCTAGCCCTAGCACTAGGCCTATCCCTAATCTTAACCATAATCATAGACCTAACCCTAACCGTAAACCTAACCCTAACCCTGGCCCTAGCCCAAACCCTAACTCTAACCCTAGTCTTAACACTAAACCTAACCCTAACCCTAGCCCTAAACCACACCCTAACCGTAACCCTAACCCTAGCCCTCGATCTAAACCTAACCCTAACCATAACACTAGCCCTAACCCTAACCCTAACCCTAACGCTAGCCCTAGCCCTAACCCTAACCCTAACCCTAGCCCTAGCCCGAAATCTAACCCTAACCCCAACCCTAACCCTAGCCCTAGCCCTAACCCTAACCCTAAACATAACCCTAGCCCTAACACTAACCCTAGTCCTAACCCTAACCTTAGAACTAACCCTAACACTAACCCTAAGCCTACCCTAGCCCTAGCCCTCGATCTAAACCTAACCCTAACCATAACACTAGCCCTAACCCTAACCCTAACCCTAACGCTAGCCCTAGCCCTAACCCTAACCCTAACCCTAGCCCTAGCCCGAAATCTA
>JADBBT010000785.1:0-25820 GCA_015711505.1 Sylvilagus bachmani | reverse complement strand
CCCTTCCATTCACATCAAGATTCATTTTCAATTATCTTTATATACAGAAGATCAGTTTAGTATATATTAAGTAAAGATTTCAACAATTTGCACCCACACAGAAACACAAAGTGTAAAAATACTGTTTCAGTACTAGTTATAGCATTAAATCACAATGTACAGCACATTAAGGACAGTGATCCTACTTGAGGAGTAAGTTCACTGTGACTCCTGTTGTTGACTTAACAAATTGACACTCTTGTTTATGGTGTCAGTAATCACCCTAGGCTCTTGTCATGAGTTGCCAAGGCTATGGAAGCCTTTTAAGTTCACTGACTCTGGTCATATTTAGACAAAGTCATAGTCAAAGTGGAAGTTCTCTCCTCCCTTCAAAGAAAGGTACCTCCTTCTTTGATGGCCCTGTTCTTTCCACTGGGATCTCGCTTGCAGAGACCTTTCATTTAAGTCATTTTTTTTTTTGACAGAATGTCTTGGCTTTCCATGCCTGAAATACTCTCATGGGCTTTTCAGCCAGATCCAAATGCTTTAAGGGCTGATTCTGAGGCCAGAGTGCTGTTTAGGACATCCACCATTCTATGAGTCTGTTGTCATACCTTATTTTTCTATTAATTAATTTGATATTCTGGAGTAGCCTGAATGGCAAAATTCTGCCCTCATAGAGCATATTTGAAGAAAGCGGTATGAATTATAGCTTTTTGTAAAAACAGTTTAAATTTTGAAGTGCTCTGAATAAAAAATAAAATAATGTGATATGTCCCAGTAGAGAGGACAAGGGTTCCTTTAGCCAGAATAGTTTGAAAATCCTCACTACTGGATAATACATGATCTTAAGACATAACAATGAGGAGTAATTTTCAATGAGGAAGCTAGGAAAAGAGCATCTAAGCTGCAGAAGTAAAAAACAAATTTAAAGATGTTAATGAGGGGAAGAAAAACATAGCTGTAATTAATGGATAAAAGAGGAAAGATTTGAAAGAGGAAGAAAAAAGGGAAACATGGTGACTAAAAATATTTTCTCCAAAATTTTTGAGAAAAATTTAAGAAATTTTAACTTTTAAAAATATGCATTATGATGTGTATGTTAATTCACTTTATTTTAAACCATTACACAATGTGTATATATTTCAAAACAATATGTACAATGGCAGTTCAAGAAATTCATGTAAAATGCATTGAGATTATTTTGATTCAAAAACACTTACATCCATGCATAGATTTTTATAATAGACATTTTCAATGAGTTTTTAAAGATCCCCCAGATTCATGAATTTCAAATTTTAATTCACCAAAATAAACTTCCCTTTTAATCCCACTCACAATATACTTCTTGAAATACACATTCTTCATAATAAATAAATATATGGTATATATTTTAATTTTCATTGAAATCTATTTCTTATTTTTTCTAATAAATAAATAAGAAACATAAATAAGACTCTATTAGTGAATTTTAAGGATGGAGATCTTCTTTGTGATTTTAAGATATCACTTCTCTTGTTGACATTGGACTGTAGGATCCAATGTGTAGACTAATCCTGTTGGGTGCTCCAACAATGACTTATTTATTCTTTTCTCATGGAGATTTGAATTTTTCCCCTATTGTTTTCCTGCTTATTTGTTGATGGGTTGCTATTTTAAGAAACACTGAGAGGAACATTATGTGCTGATGTCTTTGTGGTCTATTTCTTTTATTTCTTTGAATAAATTCCTAGAAATGAAATTACTGGGTAAAAGAACATAATCATTCTATTCTTTCATCAGACAAGATATTCTATTCTTGGAAGTCATGGTGCTTTGTCTGTGGCCATCTGAGAAAAGTGAAATAGTAGTTCTTGTTATAGATCCTGCCTTCTTGTTTTTTGATTAGGAACCATAGTTTGGGAATTATTAATACATCCAGCTGATGAGGGAAACTTTTCCCTTCAGTAGAATGTTACTAAAACAATGGAAAAGTCAAGATAGGATTATAAAAGAAGGAAAATTAAATGAAATATGTAAAAAAATAAAGAAGACATTTTACAAAGGTATAAGAACTATAGACTAAAAGAGTGTCCTGAAATACCTTCATCCAGTTCAGCAACTAAGTCATTTCTGGAATGAACAATGTGATAATTAGGTTAGAATAGTGCTTCTGTTAGGACTCTGGTCAAAGTCACAAGGTATGCAGTAACAATTTACACATTTTATGAGGAAAGATCAACTCTGAAACAGGGACTGTTTAAAAATCACATACTGAGATATAGCCAACATATTAAAGATGGGTAGATTTTGATGGAATGAAAACTTCAGTGGAAACAAAACTGAAAGTCATAATCCTGGGGATGCCACTTAGTTTTACCAGTGTAAAGAGAAGAAACATTATTTCAAGGTACAACACACATTGATAGGCTAAAATGAGAAACTATAAGCAATTCAAATACTAAAATGTTCCATACTGAATCACAAAAACAGGATTTTCAGATTAATCCAACTTGTAATGTCTCATAGAATTTAGGAAGTTGTTCTGGTTCTGTGGACTCTTCAATTGCTTTTCACACAAAATATTTTCTTCTTCTTAGAAATAGTGTCTTTTGAATGGCTCTGTAGTCAGCATGAAAGGGTAGGAAATGGCTTTTCAGAGTGGCTGGGCAAACATGCTTCCGAAGTGATTCACTGTATCATTTTATAATATCTCCAGATTTACACATGGAACTTTAGGATTTCATTTTTTTAGTTCATTCCTAAGTCTATGGACTTCAGTTTCTAAGGTATCAGTGATATTTTTTCTATGTTTAAGTGCAAAGTTCTCTAGTTCTAGTGTTTCACATCTTCAATTTCATATATCACTTAGTCAAAAATCTTGTTTTTCCAAACAAAGCCTTGTAGCAACTCATCCATCAAAATGTACCTCTGCATTAAATCTTATTTTTCTAATATGATATCTGTGTCATGAACTGCCCTTACAGATCGATCTTTCTCCAGGAGTTCAGTAAGCTGTTGTACTTGTTCTGGCTGTCAAGATTGCCATAAGAGGCCTTCTGTATTAGTGTAGATAAGGATTGCTGAGACCACACCTAATAAGGTGCACACACCCAAAAAAAATAGGCTGACAGAGTGAATTGCCTGCCACATTCATCAAATAAAGATCACTTTAAGGATGCAGTGGGACTGAAGAAAATGAGGTCAAGCAGAAGGACTATTGCAAATAACCGATAAAAGTGCCAGGGAATCTTGCTAATGAATGTGACAAGTGCCCTGAGGCAAAGAAAGTTTATCCACATCTACTAATTTAATGTTCTCACACTAACTGATCAACGTTCTTCGTTAAAGGGCTTGTGGGAAAATTAGAGGAAGGTAGTGGAATTTCCTTGATGACTTTGATTTTCTCTTTAATTTGAACTTTTGCATCTGTTGCAGAAATATCATGGGTTCTGACAAATCTTGGAAAGCCTCAGCAATGTTAAAGGCCAATCATTTTTCCACAAGGTGGTGTTGAGTGGGTTGACCTCTGGGTCATAGGCTTGCAGAACTGCAAATTTCATGGTTTCAAAGTCAGATAGGATTTCATTATTCTTTTGATCCAATGTGTGTTTCAATTTCTCAAAAAATCCTTAATTTTATCTTAATCTTTAGTAACTGTTGGTATTTTCTCTTGCTAGTTTCCCTGGTATCCAAGTGAGAAAGAGCCTCTCTCCTACACATTGTCTCAAAGCTCTGGAAGAGGTAATCAAAAGCATTCCTTTCCTGAGCATAGGCATTTCTTCTTTCTTTTTGTTCTTTAAAAGATTTTATTTATTTATTAGAGAGGTAGAGTTACAGACAATGAGAGGGAGAGACAGAGAGAAAGGTCTTTCATCCATTGGTCCACTCCCCAGATGGTAGCAATGGCCAAAGCTGTGGTGATCCGAAGCCAGGAGCCAGGAGCTTCTTCCCAGTTTCCCACATGGGTACAGGGGTTCAGGGACTTGGGCCATCTTCTATTGCTTTCCTGGGCCACACCAGAGAGCTGGATGGGAAGAGGAGCAGCCAGGACTAGAACTGGCATTCATATGGAATGCCTTCACTGCAGGCAGAGGATTAACCTACTGCACCATGGTGCCAACCCCAGGCATCTTCAATAGATCAGAAGACATACTTGGTGTGGTCACCAGAAATAGCAAGATCCCAAAAATCAGCTGCATATCAGTCAGACCAAAAAAAATTGAGAGACTGCCCCAAGTGTCTTTTGTACACTGGCAACTTGGGAGAAATCTTGATCTTATTATACTTCTCCACAATACCCTTCTGGGAATAATTAACCTGCCACCTGTTAACTCCAGTAGCTGACATTTCCTTATGGCAGGAGGGACACTTGAAAGATAATAGTCTCCACAATAAATTCTATGCAGTCCCCTCTATGAGACCTTTCAGATGCTTTTTGCAGAAGTTATGTGAGCAAGGCAAAACTTGAGAATCATCAAACCGATTGCAACAAATTGGACACATGAGGTCTTCAAGCAGCTGCATCACATTCAGGGAGTCTTCTGTAAGTCAGAGGGCACCAAAGACAATGGTGTTTCTAGGGAAGAAATGCTATCTTCTGGTTGAGTAAAAAGTATGAAATCAAACTTGCCCCAAATGGTGGAGTTAGAAACGTGCTGGGGATTTCAATACAATCCCATCAAGGTTGCATGTACCAATGCCATCTCACTAGTCAGATTGATCAATTTCAGGTCACAATTGATCACACTGATAGGTCTAAGAGTCAAAGGGATCACACAAACAAGACTAGTTGTCTGCGAATACTAACTGATAGAATCAAAAAAGGAGAGAATGATCCAACATGGGAAGAGGGATACACAGCAGACTCATAGAATGGCAGATGTCCTAAATAGCACTCTGGTCTCAGAATCAGCCCTTAAGGCATTTGGATCTGGTTGAAGAGCCCATGAGAGTATTTTAGGCATGGAAAGCCAAGACACTCTGAAAAAAAAAATAATGACCTAAATGAAAGATTTCTATGAGCGAGATCCCAGTGGAAAGAACGGGCCATCAAAGAAGGAGGTACCTTTCTCCGAAGGGAGGAGAGAACTTCCACTTTGACTATGACATTGTCTAAATAAGATCGGAGTCAGCGAACTCAAAAGGCTTCCATAGCCTTGGCAACTGATGACAAGAGCCTGGGGAGATTACTGACGCCATAAACAAGAGTGTCAAATTGTTAAATCAACAACAGGAGTCACTGTGTACTTACGCCTCATTTGGGATCTGTCCTTAATGTATTGTCCAATGTGAAGTAATGCTATAACTAGTACTGAAACAGTATTTTTACACTTTGTGTTTCTGTGTGGGTGCAAACTGATGAAATCTTTACTTAGTATATACTAAATTGATCTTCTGTATATAAAGAGAATTGAAAATGAATCTTGATGTGAATGGAATGGGACAGGGAGCAGGAGATGGGAGGCTTGTGGGTGGGAGGGAAGTTATGGGGGGGAAAGCCATTGTAATCCATAAACTGTACTTTGGAAATTTATATTTACTAAATAAAAGTTAAAAAAAAAAAGTACAAGCAGTTAGTCAACAGCACCATCAAGCTATAACAGAAGGAATGCCTCTGGCATCGTGAGGGATATACTGTGCCCCCTCCAGCCATGGGGGCCACGTGATATAAGCCAGAATGACTGCAAGATGGACTCATGGCCCCACGTTACTTCTTTATCATTTTTCAAAAGGGAACATTCCTCAGTCATTTGATGAGTCATTGTTCTAAGAAAAGAACATGTTTTAAATTGGTTGGCTAAATGAAGATGTTTTCCCTGTTTCTTCCAGTATGACATATCCTACAGATACTAAATACTAGACTCTTTTAGACAGAACAAAATGTAATTAAAATGTTTCTAGTTACAAGATCTATTTTTTGATTTACATCCTTATTTCACTGTTTGTCAAGCATTTTTTCTTCAATCTCATTTTTTCCAAACCCTTGTATAAAAGAAAACCCTATGTCCAATTCTCATTGATCATGCAGATAATATCAACTGGTACAAACAAAGAGAGCTCTCAGAACCGTAATAGCTTAACCTCACCACACTGAACTGAATGCAGTTCCTGAGGAACTATCAAAGTCTTCAAATATCATTACTTGGAAACTAGTGGTTTAGATGAAATGTTTTAATCTATGTCTACTTTGCATAGTGTTATTGGTCTCCCGTTACTGATATGCCTATGCAGGAGCCATGAAGTTCAAGTTCTTGAATGATTTTCTTTGATAAAGACCATTATAAAGTAGAAAATGTTAATGTTAACTTTCTGTGTGGTGTAGGGAGTGTGAGCAGAAGCTTAAACTTGCTCTTAACTTGATACTCAGTGCCAGGAAGATAGGATGACTTGTTATGTAGCTGTCCCACTAAATTTGTGTAATAATGGCAAGGCATGCTATCTTGTATTTGCAGCTCTAGCCAGCCAACCATTCTTTGTCCCTGGGTATGAAATGCTTGTACTTATAGAAAGAAATTAAGCTATGCTTTAGTATTCATTGAATATTAGAACGGTTGAGAGAAATTGGTGCTAAAACTAATGTGAAAATATAGGTGAACTTTTCAGCCTTGGAAAATTATTTTCTGAGAATGCTAGAGTTAAAACATTGATAAATAGCTTTAAAGAAATGACAAGTAGACTATATTATAGTATTAAGATAGGTCTTACAGTTGTAAGAGTAAACATAAGTTAATTATACCAGATAATATAATATATATTCAGTGAGAAGGTACTGAATTTGTTTTGGTCAGTGATGTTAAGCCACCATTATTTTTCTTCTTTTGGAATCTCTTGAAATGTTTCTTCTACTGTTGATGTAATTTGGCTTTGTGGATGTATGAGACCATGTAGTTCTTAGCTTCAGGCCTAAATTTATAGTGGCCTAAGGAAACAGCTTTTAATTGCAAAGGAGTAAAAGGTTTGTCAGCTTATGTGAGTGGAAAAAATTGCTGGCAGTGGCACTTGATTAAGCAACACGTTGCTGTGATTAATATTTATGCTGAAGTTGTTTGGGGATAATCTGTACAATCTGATAATTGAGTTTACTCTGTTGAGTGACAGCTGCTTTTATTTGCATTGATCTTGGTGCTAAGTTTTTGTTAGTGTCTTTGTAGGTAGATAAAGGAAAAGGCAATAAAAAGATCAAATTGTACTATTAGAAAAAAAGAAACAATGAATTTGAACAGCCTTTCTCTTGACAGTTGAGGAACAGTTGTTTTTCAATTTTTGTTTTTCTTTTCTTTTCCTTTATCATATTTTTCTTATTTTTTCTTTCATACTAATTGTTGAACTCTTTACTTAACATAGAGTTAATCATATGTGTAAAAAGTTAATAGAAAATAGATGTTAGTAAAAAAATAAGGGAGAATAAAAAAGGGAAGAGGAAGGGGATGGGGTGTGGGTTGGAGAGTGGGCACAGTAAGAATTACCAAGATTCTAAATATGTAATTGTGTGCCGGCACTGCAGCTCAATAGGCTAATCCTCCACCTGCGACGCTGACACCCTGGGTTCTAGTCCCGGTTGGGGCGCTGGATTTTGTCCCAGTTGTCCCTCTTCCAGGTCAGCCCTCTGCTGTGGCCCGGGAGTGCAGTGGAGGATGGCCCAAGTGCTTGGGCCCTGTCCCCCATGGGAGACCAGGAGAAGCACCTGGCTCCTGGCTTCGGATCAGCGAGGTGCGCTGGCCACAGCAAGCCAGCCACAGCGGCCATTGGAGGGTGAACCAACGGCAAAGGAAGACCTTTCTCTCTCTCTCTCTCTCTTTCACTGTCCACTCTGCCTGTCAAAAAAAAAGAAAGAAAGAAAATAAATAAATAAATACGTAATTGTAAAAATGTATTTGTTTTGTAACTGTAAAGTAGTATAGTTCTGCATACATTCATATGGACTTCTAAAGGTATGGTATAAAAACTTGCAATGGGACCCTAAATTCCCTTAAGCTGCTGATAGAAATAGCAACTCAAGTTTTATAGAGATCATATGGATAGGTTTAAGTGGTAAAGTGATCATATAGATAGGATCAAGTGTTAAACTGATTGGATAAGTAGTAGTAAGTGTTTGGTAATAATAATAATAGGGAGAATTCAAAAGGAGTGAATGCTCCAACATGGGAAGTAGTCCATACAGCAGCCTCATAGCATAACAATCACTTTAAGTAGCATTCTGATCTTAGAATCAACCTAAGTCTGGTCTGACTGAAAAGCCCAGAAGAGCATTTCAGGCATGGAAAAGCTAGACAATGTGGCAAAATATGTTGTACATGAAGAAGCTCTGTGGGTGAGACATCAGTGGAAAGAAGTGATCATCAAAGAAGGATATACTTGTCTCTGAATAGAGGAGAGAACTTCTATTTTGCTTATGGCTTTGTCTAAATACTAATAAAGATTGTGGATTCAAAAAGCTTGCATAGCCCAAGCAGCTCATGTCAAGAGCCTCAGATGAGTGCAGCCAAGTGAAAGCTCCATGTGGACCCAAAACACTCAGATATTCCTGTGAGAGAAGTTCTCCCAGCCAGCTCTGCACTCACCAGGTGTTGAGGCTCTGCTCTCCTGATTCTTCCTTTTTGAAGTCCAAACACCAGCTGAGACTGAGACGGATGCTGAGACTCTAATCGCCTTGGAGGTCTGTGCTTTCTGGCTCAGAGGCACCACCCCTGCAGACTCTGTGCAATGCCTCTCTCTGGGTCTAAGCCATGTCATGAGGAGCAGGAGAGGTTCTTTGGGATCCCTGGGTGGTTGGTATATACAGTGTGTTGTGTTATACAAATTTAAACCTGTGATTTTACTATTGCATAATAAAAAGCCTTATTGGAACCAAGACCAGCTCCATGCCATTACTATGCTCATGACAGTTGGCATAGTCAGCAGGATTTCAAAAATATCCACTCACAAAATCTCTTCCAGGTAATTTTAAGCTTGGTATGAGTATCTGGCAAGAGTCATCTCCAAAAGGCACCCAGGGCTAAAGCTAAGGTGCTGAGGCTGTGGTAAGACTGACTCTGGCAGGGGCTTCTTGATACTTACCCAAAGTCAGTATTTGGCAAGAGTCACCTCCAAAAGGCACTCATGGCTAAGGCTAGGTGGCTAAGGCTGTGGTAAGATTGGCTCTGGTAAGGGCTCACCAATACCCACCTAAATTGGGGCCTTGATGAAGGGGACCCAAATTAGTGACCTCCAAAATGTATGCACAGCTAAGGCTAGGTAGTCAAGGCTGTCAAAATACTGGCTCAGGTAGGGGCAAAATGGATTCCTAGACTCAAGACTCCCATACTAGTCTCTTGACTATAGGGCACCAGACTAGTTGCCTCCAAAAGGCACCCTTGGCCAAGGCTAGGAGAGCAAGGCTACAGTAAGAGCAGCTCTGGTAGGGGCAAAATGGGCCTTTGATGCTGATCTCATAAGAACTATGTTTTAAGTGTGTGGCTGGCTATCTAAAAGGCTACATAATTACCTAGAATGGGAATTTCACTACCTAGTAAGCATTAAAGATCAGTGTGGGAGGTTAGGAGATATTTGAGGGAAAAGTGGATTAAAGTGCTAATCAATCTGGCCATCTATATAGCATAATTAAGCTTGGTAAAAAAAAAAACCTGAAATATCAGTATAAATACACATGTATTTATTTATATTGGTATAAGCAAGTCATATAGGTATTTTGTACTTTGTATAGATATTTACATAAGTATAGGTACAAATTGCCATATTGCTTATAAATATAAGACAAAATTAGTGAGATCTGGGAGAAAATCAAAAATTGGAAGAAAAAAGAGGTAAATGAATTAATGGTTAATAATCCTTGGCCTGCACCGTGGCTCACTAGGCTAATCCTGCAGCACTGGCACCCCTGGGGTTCTAGTACCAGTTGCTCCTCTTCCAATCCAGCTCTCTGCTATGGCCTGGGAAGGCAGTGGAGGATGGCCCAAGTCTTTGGGCCCTGCGCCCGCATGGGAGACCAGGGTGGCTTCGGATCGGTGCAGCACACCAGCCATAGCAGCCATTTGGGGGGTGAACCAACAGTAGGAAGACATTTCTCTCTGTTTCTCTATAAAAGTTAAAAAAAAAAATCCTTGATGCAAGGTGGAATTAATTACTCAAGAAAAATTCACTAAGAGTAAAAAGGGGACTGATGTTTACAATTAACTTACACTCTCCAGAAGTAGTGGAGCCAATCCTGCCAAGAGCTCCCCTTCATAAAGTCCCCAAGATAATATGCAGATACTGACTCAGATTTATCTAAGGGAAAGGAACTAGCCAGACAGGTATTAGACAAGACCCAAATTAATCCATTCTTAAGTAATTGCCCATTCTTAGAAAATAAACAACCTGGGATGGCTCTGTAGTGCAGAGTGTTAATGCCCTGGCCTGAAGTGCCGGCATCCCATATAGGCACTGGTTCGAGACCCAGCTGCTCCACTTCTGATCCAGTTCTCTGCTATGGCCTGGGAAAGCAATACAAGATGACCAAGTCCGTGGGCCCCTGCACTCACGTGAGAGACCCAGAAGAAGCTCCTGGCTCCTGACTTCAGATCGGCACAGCGCTGGCTGTTGTGGCCAACTGGGGAGTGAACCATTGGAAGGAAGGCCTCTCTCTCTCTCTCTCTCTGCCTCTCCTCTCTCTGTGTAACTCTGTCTTTCAAATAAATAAATAAATCTTCAAAAATAAAGAAAATAACCTAATTCCAGGTTACCAGTAGCTGCTAATAAAGAAAATAGGCCTCAAAGAACAAGAGATCCCAAAGTCAGCATAGAAATCAGAGTTTACACAAGCTGAACTTCAAAAATACAGGCAGGACTTTGACCACAAAGAGACTTAAGATGTTGAGTTCTTATACAAGCTCTGGACTAAAGAAGTAAATAGCATTTTAGTTAGTGGGTGAGAAAAGAATATTTTAGCTGGAATAGTAGAAAATTGGGTAGTATATGACAAACTTTGTCAAATAATGGATGATTATATGATGAACAGTCATTTTTTGACTGGATAATGGAAGCTTGGCAGCAAGTTTTTCCAATATTAGATTTAGCATCTTTCAATGCCCAGATTAAATGTAATAATCTCAACCAAGCCATAAGGCTATGTAGAAAAATTGGGGTGTTAATGATATATTCCTGAGAGGCAACCACTCTAATGATGGTGTCAAGAGATTAAAAATCTAATTATTAAGGGTGGACCACAACGCTTGCCTCTTACCATGATCCCCACCCTGATGGGGGCCAGAGTAATGCAAGAAATTGTTGATTACTTCCACCAGGCTAGAGACCTAGAAGAGGGTCAAAATTTATCATTTTTAACACCCAAACTCAGACATCTGCCTCTTTCTTTGCAAATCCTAATGGGGAAGGGTTTAAAAACACCCAATGGAAACTGAAACTGAAAACACAGAATAATTATCAAAGGGGAAACATAACAAAAAACTCCAACAGGGAACCCCAGAATTACCCATTTACACCAGAAATCTATTGGGCCCCAAATTCCCTCCAGACTCTCTAAGGCCAGCAAAATATCCCTCATACCATCAAAACAGGCAAGAGTCAGGGAATGGCCCAATCAGCTCAACAGCACCCCTCAATGGGGAAACAGGAAATTCAAGTTCCCAAAATGGAAACCCAAACCCAAAGGATGCAATTAAAATATGACTATTTTAATATGACTTCATTTATAAATTTAGCAATTAACTTTAAAAATATAGGTTATAACTTAAAATTCTTAACAGATACAAGAAGCCAAGTAACCATAATTAGAGACATAGACACTAAAACTAAAAATAAGATAACTATTGAAGGCATTAGTGGACAGACTTAGAGGTGTATGACATCCCAATTAAAATAAAAAATTATGATAGGAAAGATATTTTAGGTAAAGCAGTTCTAGCACAATCCCCACATAATATTTTGGGAATGAATTGGATCCCAATGATATATAAAGAACACCTTCACCTTAAAAATCACTAAAATAATCATTGCTAGCAGCTATTAATATTCAACCAATTGAATTACCTATACTGAAACCAACTTTTACTAAACAATACCCCCTAAAAGGAGGACATAAAGACATAATAACAAAATAGGGGAGCTTTTAAAGGAGGGAATAATTGAACAAACCCAAACCTTTAATTTCAATAGTCAGGTATGGCCTATAATAAAACCCCAATGGTGATTCACAGTAGATGTTAGAAACTTAAATAAAAATGTACCTGTCATGCCAGGAAACTTACTAGAGGTAGAAAAAATTATCAATAAGATTACTATGGACAATCTTAAATATTTTGCCACAATAGACCTAATTAATATGTTCTTTAGCATTCCATTTTCTAAAAATTCAAGAGAACAAACTACATATACTTGGAATAATATTCAATTTCAATTCACTAGGCTATGTCAGGGATATAAAAACAGGCCAAATATTGCATATACAATAATAAATGGATATCTAAAACAAATTAAAAATAAAAATCCTGATATGCAAGTTTTAAGTTACATTGATGATTTAATAATTTATGTAGATAAGAAAGAGTGGCTAACACATTTTAGATAAGCTTATCAAACATTTAGGATGTAATCGATGGACAATCACCCAGTCTAAAATACAAAATTCAAGCCACCAAGTAAAATTTTCAGGCATAGAATGGAACAGTGAGGATAAAACAATCCCTAATATTATAATAGGTAAATTAGGAAATTTATCTGATACAACAGAAAAAAATGGAGCAGAAATATTAATTGGATTATTTGGATATTGGAGGAGTCACATTCCATATTTACAAATTATATTTAAAGCAATATATCAAATTACTAGAAAAGCATCCAAATTTATATGGGGCAACAAGCCCTTCAAACTTTATATGTATAATATGTTCAAACAAACCAAGAATTACATAATATAAAGGGAGACAATAGTACTATAGACATTATATTTTTGGAATGGTATGGTAATTGGGCACTTTATAAAATTATTGAAAAACACAGTATACCAATTGAAATCTACTGCAAGTGCTCTCCATACTCAGCTTTTAAGTATTCATTGTTAAAAAAATAATATGGATTTTATATAAAGTGCTGAGAAATGTGAACCCCTATGCCAGGATCAACCCATTGAAATCCAAACCACAATACCTGTACTACCATGGGTCAATTTGACTGGGTAGGCAATCTGCGGAGTACATCTGAAACTAAAGGTTTTAACTTGGAAATGGCATATCCAAGAACTCCTGAAGAACCACAAGGCAAAGACAGGTGGCAACATATCAAAAGTCACTAAACAGGTGGCTGAGATGACAACTCCACCACCACAAACACAAAACCCACCACCTAAACCCATTGGCACATGGGGACCAATGTGGTCAGAGCAACTCAGGAATGCCTGATTTACAGATGGCTCAGCCTTGGTAGATCCTGGAAAGGTACAGCCTATACACCCTCAGATGGAATGATCCTGACAAAAGAGGGAATAAACAAATCAGCACAACATGCAGAAACTCTTGCATTTTGGTTAGCAACAGAGAAAACAATCCAAGAAGAACACAAACTTATTTACATTTGTAATAATTCATAGTGCTCATGCAATGGAGTCACAATTTTGTCTAATAAATGGAAGAAAAATAAGTGGCAAATCCATGGTAAAGATATATGGTCCAAGGAGACATGTACTAAGATATCTGAGTCCAAACTGAAAATAATGATTACTCATGTAGATGTCCATACTAATAAACCCAATCAGGAAGCACATTACAATGAGGTGGTAGATAGATTTAGTAAACTAGATCAAGTAGCAACTATTAAGCTAAAACAAAAAGCACCTAATAATTGGGAAATTAACATACCTAAATTAAAAATCACTAAACAAAATTGAGAGTATAAAGTAAAAATACACTAAAATTAAAGAAAAATCCAAATGGAAAATAGTTAATACAGATCCACTAGAGATAACAAAAGAAGAAATTCTTCAATTACATCAATGGTCAGGACACATAGAACACATGCAATGTATAAATGGGTTACCTATAGAAACCTACCCATCATGTGGCAACAGTGTAAGAATGCTATTAAAATGTGTACAGCTTGTCCAAATGTAACACCAAGATTTAGACATAGAGAACCACCATTAAATTATAAAATTAGAACATGTAGCTGTTTACTGCAAATAGACTTTATAGGTCCATTACATCCAGTTCTAAAAGAAATATGCATGTACAATAATAGACACTGAAACAGGACTGGAAATTGCTAGAGAATGCAAACACCCAAACCAGGACATCACTGTTAGTACTTTATGGACATGGATTTCACTCTTTGGAATCCCAATAGTGATTGAAAGTGATCAAGGATCCCACTTTATGGGATCTAAATTTAAAAGATGGGCAGAAATTTTTAACATGATATGGAACTGTCATAGGGCATATAATCCACAAACTGGTGACAACATAGACAGGTTTAATAGACTAATTAAAACTAAAACACTTCGAGACAATAATAATAAAAAAGTTGTGAAATGTCCTAGATATTGTAGTTTATGAATTAAACTCCATACCAAGAATAAACACAGAACACCCACATAAAGTATAATACAAAATACCAATGATTTATTAGAAGTAACACCACAACAAAATTCAAAACACAAAGTTGAACCTTATAAGTTAATTTTAAAAAACACTTAAGGATCAAACATTATCCTCACAAGAAATTATAGCCAATTGAGCAGGAAATACATACTGGACCACAGGCCAAAAAGGACAATTAAAACTCCCAAGGAGAGATCAACTAATATTTTTGTAAACTCAGGTCAAAACTCTTGTGCTTATCTAGAGCCAGATCATACCTGCAAATTGCCAATCCAACTTGGATCCATCACCAATGCAAGCCATCACTACCTTCACCAAAACCATTACTGCCCTCTGATGGATTTATGACAACCAACTACTAGACATCCTTGTGAGTATCCTGGACAAGAGTCCAACCTCAGAATTTGAGTCCAACACCTTCAATACTTACACTGACACAGACATTAACATTAACATTTCAATAACACTGATCTACCCTGATGATGGGATGCCAATCTGCTTGTGCAACCCATGAAATCAACTTCAAGATTCTTCAAAACTGTACTCTTTACAATATATACAACCTGTTTAACTTTTACTGCAGTTGTTCTGTCTTGATATTAACATTTTATCAACAGTGAGTGAATAGCAGTGACTGGTAGAGAAAACTCACCTCCAACTACACCTTCTCTTTGATTGAAACCTTAAAAGAATAAAAATAAATGGATATTAATAATTGGACTATAATCACTACAAATTCATATACATATATGGTAGACCTGCAGAGCCCAGATAGAATTATACAAAGATTCCATTCATCACCTTTTACACCAGATCAATTCCCAATTGGATACACAATCCAGGAATGTGAAAAAAAGAGCCCAATAGTGTATGGAAACAGATGAAACCAATGAAGACATAATCTTGATTGATGATGAGAGAGATAGCATTGATACAAATCAAGAACAGTTCATCAAAAATATAATAACCTATATCAATGACTAATTCCACAATTAAATATTCATCATCTCACCATTTTATACCAATTATTGGCATGCTAAATGAGAAGACATCTTGACAATCTTTACTACTGCTTACAATCTGAGACAGAAACAGAATAGTATGAGATGCCTCATCATCTCTTATATTATCCTTCAATTTCTTCAAATTACTATCCCAAAGCTCCCCCTGCTCAAGTATTTCACCACGAACTCTACTACTCCAGCCTACAATCGTACTGACAATCTGGAAAAATCTTGATGAAAATATTCCCAAAATTGCCAGATATTTTGATCATAAACAGCTTGCCAAAATCCTCTCTTATAACATTAATAACTTCAACACCAAATATGCCTTATGCTTCCATTTAAGTTAATATGTTTATACAGAACAATGCAAAGAATACTAGAAAGCAAATAGAAGATATAGCATCTGGCACTACACACACTTTGATACACCAGCAATAACTTCAACTGACCCACATACATACGAAAAATTGTAAATATGGAGACAAGTTATGGCATCCAAATCAATATAACCATTCTACTGGCAGATAGTAGGAAATGACACAGTACAAGTATCACAAGTAAATGAAACCCATGAATTTCTACAAAAATAACTGAACTCTCTAAAGGTATCAAACAGACAGATCAAGAGGACACAGTGACACAACACAACATGTCTCAGTTTAATTGCTAAAATGCTATGACGTTTAAACTTCTCAGCCTGGAACCAATTCTTGTTTTTTAAGTTTTTATTTATTTGAAAGAGTTAGAGAGAGAAAAAGAGGGAGAGAGAGAGAGAGAGAGAGAGAGAGAGAGATTGGCCACAATGGCCGGAGCTGCACTGATCTGAAGCCAGGAGCCAGGAGCCTCTTCTTGGTCTCCCATGTGGGTGCAGGGGCCCAAGGACTTGGACAATCATCTAGTGCTCTCCCAGGCCATAGCAGAGACTGGATCGAAAGTGGAGCAGCTGGGACACAAACCTATGCCTATATGGGATGCTGGCACTGCAGGTAGCAGTTTTACCCACTATGCCACAGTGCCAGACCCTGGAACCAATACTGGTACCAACTGGACATGGGGGATGATGAGGGCTATGAGCAACACTGCCAGTGAAACACCCTAGAGTTTCATCCTCAACTTAAAAACCATTCACATAAGAACTTCCATGGCCAGAAGATACTATAAGACAATGCAACAACACAAACACCGCAATCTTATGCATGGTCAATTTTCCAAACCTGCCATATTATGGAGAGCTTAATATAAAAAGCCATAATAACAACTGGGACCCAGCAGTAATAAATATCTCACAAGCATAGACGACTCATGAAAAATTACTGCACTAAGAACTAATTTTTGGACGTACCCAGTAGTACTAACAGAAACCATTCCACAAGTCTTCAAATATATATTATGGACTAGACAATAAACAAATATCCCCATGTACACAGATAACTAATGCCTGCTTTTTTGGATTAAATGTACCAGGACTTATGAATAATAGTCAATACACCACAGACTGGATGTCATCCATTGCTATTATTTGCTTCCCAAGAATTAATATACGATTAACAAATATTCCCAGTTATAACCTTCCATATATGAAATGAACAAACTACTTTGGACAAAACATCACAACAAAATGGATTAACAAAACTGTTCAACTTCAAGCAAATTAAAATATATATGCAATCACTGAGAACAACACAGGTATAAGTTACAAAATTGGAAAGAATAAGCTTAACTTTACATTTAACTCAACAGGACTTTGTAGAGCCAACTCCTCATACATAAAAAATTAGAAATTAATACTAGCTTCTCAGTCTTCTGAGTGGGGTGGGGGTTGGATAGAAATTTGGTCTTGCCTTGATGTCAGCTCTGGCAGCAGCTAGGATGTCTAGACGAGGTCGGGTCCAGAGGAGTAGCGAGCAGTTTCAGCCAGTGAACAATTTGGCAGAGCTTTGGAAAGATGCAGCAGATCCACTCAGCCATCACTCACAATAAGCCATTGTTCCCCAAGAGGATGGAAAGCAGTTGTGAGGCTTGATTTTTATCCCCACTCTGGGGTAGGTGGGCAGTGATTGTGATCTTGGGTGTCACTAATCACAGGCCCAACCTTTTAGGGTGTGACCAATCAAAAGTTGGTTTTTGGGTGTGACCAATAGTGTAATAGAAGCCTTCTGAGTGTGACCAATTGTGATAGGGTAAAGTGAGTGAAGTAATGTAGTGGCCAGCTGGTTGGCTGCTTCTTTATGATGTAATGTTCCCCTGTCCTTATCGTGCTTACCAGCTGTTTCTGGCAGAAGGTGTGGGCAGTTCCTGGTGCTTAGTAGCATTAGCTTAAGTAACTCCATCTTGGTTTGCTTTTTCTTTTTTTTTTTGGGCTAGTGGTGCTCTGTAACTCTTTTGGGACTCCTGTGAGATTCCCCACAATCTGCCAGCTGGAGTTGTTTATTTTGAAGTTGGAGATACAGATTCAATGGGGATCTTTGAGAAGAGAAAGTGGGAAAGCCACACTCAATTGTTGCTGACTTCCTTTTGTCAACTCAATTCCTCTGAATCAATGTTATACCTCCCACATAGTGATTAGAGCTTGTAATTTCAAGCCGCTTATCAATGACCTGAGTACTAATATACATTTTGTGTTTAATCTACAAAATTGTATATAATACAGCTGCTGTGGTAAACATAAAGAGAGTGATAATCAGAGTGGAATTGACTGAGGATCTTACAAGAATTAAGATCTAAGTCAATTTTGTAATAATCACTAATGAAAATATATACATTCATGCATCTCTTGATTCTGGTCATGTTTAGTTCTACATTACCTCACTTAATATGCTTTAGAAACAGATATAGATAAGATAAATATCACTTTCCCCCTCACCATCCATAGAAAACCTGCTCCCTGAGTTAATCATTCTATTAGTTTAATATATTCTGATTTTAGCCATGTCTACATATAGAATGCATAACAAAGATGAGAATTCTCATTTTATGCAGATTTGATTTTAGAATATTAGTGTATAAAGTGTTACATGAATTCAAATAATTAAATGTACATGTTTTAAATTATCTGAAATATAAATTTTTAATTATTTATGGAGATATTATTTTCACTTAATAATCATGTAATTTTTCCATTCAGAGTGTACAATTGAGTGGTTTCAACGGATATATGAAATCATGGTGGCTATCAATTTAGAACACATTTACCACTTCATCTAGAAACTCAGTACCCTATATCTGTTCCTTAACGATGGCTTCATCTCCCCAATCCTAACTAAACACAAATATACTTAGTTTTTTTCATAGATTTTTGTACTGTGAACATCCCATATGATGGATGCAGGTTTCCAAGAGTTCTCATGCCCCATGTGGAACACATCCACAAGTTGGGCCTGGGGCCCACCTCAAAATTGCACTCACCCAGTGCATAGGAACAGCAACTGGTCCATGAAAAGGAGGAGAAATAGTGATGATTTCTCACATCCAAGGTATCCAGTCAACTGGCAGAAAAGAAAACTTCACATTCTTGGCTTTACACAATTGGACTGCAGTTTACTGACAAAGATTCAGGAAAAGAGAGGGAAAGAGAAGGTCTAAATTCAAATATCATTGAATTTCCATGCTGTTACTTAATCTTAGCAGAATTTTTTTAAAATGATTTATTTATTTATTTATTTGAAAGGCAAAGTTACAGAGAGTCAGAGGCAGAGACAGAGAGAAGTCTTTCATCCACTCGTTCACTCTCTAGATGGCTGCAACTACCAGACCTGCACTGATCCAAAGCCAGAAGGCAGGAGCTTCTTTTAAGTTTCCCAAACAGATTCAGGGGCCCAAAGACTTGGGTCATCCTCTACTGCTCTCCCAGACCATAACAGAAAGCTGGATCAGAAGTGGAGCTTTACCCACTACGTCCCAGCACCAGTCCCAATCTTAGATTTTAGCATTATTTTTTCATTCACTGCTATGTCTTTGAGACCATTTAAAGAGCATTTAGATGGTTGGATTTCTGTTTTATATTTAAGGAATTTTCACCAAATTTAGAGGAATGTAGGTCTATATAACTATTTGCTGTCCTATAATAAATCTTTATAAAGATCTTTCAATTTTAATGAATAAATGCTCAGTAATTCATGAATTACTTATAATTATCATACAGTAATGACACATTAACTCTGACAATTAGCATCATCAATCAATTATCAATATCCTGAGAGTCACATTGTTATTGACATTCTTTGGAGGCTTTGAGGAAGCCAAAGTGTCATATGTGTGATTATAATTTAGCAATTAAAAAATTCTAGCCGGCACCATGGCTCAATAGGCTAATCCTCCGCCTTGCTGCACTGGCATACCGGGTTCTAGTCCCAGTTGGGGCGCCGGATTCTGTCCCAGTTGCCCCTCTTCCAGGCCAGCTCTCTGCTGTGGCCCGGGAGTGCAGTGGAGGATGGCCCAAGTGCTTGGGCCCTGCCCCCCATGGGAGACCAGGAGAAGCACCTGGCTCTTGGCTTTGGATCAGCATGGTGCGCTGGACACAGCACGCCAGCCGTGGCGGCCATTGGAGGGTGAACCAACAGCAAAAGGACGACCTTTCTCTCTGTCTCTCTCTCTCTCACTGTTCCACTCTGCCTGTCAAAAAAATAAAATTCTAGTGGCCAGAGCAGTGGTGTAGCAGTAAACCTGCTGCCTGTGGTGCTGGCATCCCATGTGGGTGCCAGTTCGAGTCCTGGCTGCTCCACTTCCAATCCAGCTCTCTGCTAGGGCCTGGGAAAGCAGTGGAAGATGTCCCAGCTCCTTGGACCCCTGCACCCATGTGGGAGACTTGGAGGAAGCTCCTGGCTCATGCTTTGTATTGGCACAGCTCTGGCCACTGCAGCCAGTTGGGGAGTGAACCAGCAGATGGAAGACCTCTCTATCTCTCTGCCTCCCCGTCTCTCTCTCTGTGTAACTCTGACTTACAAATGAATAAATATATCTTTAGAAAAAAATTCTGTAGTAGTCACTTCTAGTTCACTGAATTGGTATAATTCATTCAAGTATTTAAAACACCTTTGACAATAATTTTGAAAACCTTAGATAATACATAAAATTTCAAGGAATTGAAAATTCATTGATAATCAAATATGCGCTTAATTTAGTAGGTAATAAAAAGATAAATGAAAGAATATGCCAAAACTTTAGTTGCATCAATAGATTATGCCTTCTTGGATTGTTTCTTACCTATGTGTTCTATAATCCTAATGGCTAATCTAGAGCAACAAGTTAAAATTTGCAAGGTCTTTAAGAAAACATCTCTCATGTAGTAGACTAGTCTGTATTGATGTAAGGCATGGTTTCCATGTTGTTTCTTGTATTCCAATGTTTACTTTTTAGGAACAATGCATGGTGGATATCATATATATGTGTAACTGCAGATTTTATTACCATTTTTCTGCTTCTCATCACATTTAATTATTCCCTAATTTTCATCATATCAGATACTATATTACCTGCACAAAACATTTAGACATCCCATGCTAGTTTGTGTATGTGTATACAAGTGTAAGCGTCTGTGTGTGTGTGTATGTATGTTCATCCAGGTGCCCATATAAGACAGATTGTATTGAAAATGTTGTGAGGAGCCCTATTCCTAACTTCAAATACTTAGTCCTCCTTAGAACTGCCTGCCTCTGAGGCAGAGCACTGGGTCCCTGCTCTGGGCTGAATTGTTTGTTCTCAAAATTTATATCTTGAAACACTAATCCCAAATTAAACTGTTTACCAATAAAATCATTAAGTAGGTAATTAAATTATAATGATATCATGAGGTGAATCCTTAATCCAAATGAGTGGGGTCTTTATAAGACACTAGGAATGCACAAAGACAGAGGAAGTACCATGAAAGCACATAGCAAAATGGTGGCTGATTGGAAATCAGGTAAAGAGGCCCCAGAAGAAATCACATCTATACTTTGAACTTGGAATTCCAGTGTAAAGAACTATGAGAGATTATCCCAACCAGGGCAATATATTATGGAGACTAAGGCAAAGTGGTGCATTCTCACTTCTGCCTAGGTTAGCTGCAAAAGCCTAGAAGATCGACACAGTATAATATTAGGAAAAAAAAACAAAACTGTGGTTTTAGGTGTCTAAATCAAACACCAGGAAAAAAGGAAAGAAAAGAAAAAAAAAACACAGCTGGTGTTGCGGCACGCTAGGTTAAGGCAACACTTCTGATGGCATCTCATATCAGAATACCAGTTAAGTCCCAACTGTAATGCTTGTAATTCAGTCCCTGCTAATGTGACTAAAAAGCAGTAAGAGTGGCCCAACTTCTTGGGCCTATGCCAACCATGTAGTATACTTCGATGTGGTTCCAGACTCCTGGACTTGGCATGGTTCAGCTCTGGCCATGTGGCCATTTTAGGAGTGAATCTGCCATAAAAGATTTCTATATATCTCTATATCTTCCATTTACTCACTGTGACTTCCAAATTAAGAAAATTTCTTATGAACCAAAAACTGTCCAGGAAAAAATAAACTGGAAATAGGAAGAAAATACAAAAAAACAAAAAGTAACTTAGCCATGTATATGTATATATTTTTGAAAGACCCATGTTCTGAAACAATTAGAAATCTAAAATTTATTTTAGATAAAAATATAAAAATGACACTAATTGAATTCTGTGTTCCTACAACATAAGATCTAAATTACCATTCACAGCTTCTAAAAAAACCACATATCTACAGATTTATGGGTGTAAAGAATGGTGTGGGTGAAATCAAAATCTTAACTAGGCATTACAATAAATTTAGAGTGTCACTTGTACTCTTAAGAAAATTAATAAATATAAAACAAGGACATTACTTGGTCACGTTACTTTAACACTGCTTCAATTTTCCACAGTTCAATGTGACCAAATATCCCATTGGTGGCTGAGACTCCAATTGCATGAGTGATAAATCTAAAGCAATTTTTGGAGGTGACAAATTGGCTAGATAAAATGGGACCCTTTAAAGCCCAAATTAAGTTAAATAAAATTGGCCAATATAAAAAAAATCAAATCATTCGAGAAGTGAAATGTATTACATGGGGACAGTGTTATGGCGTAGCAGAGTAAACCACCATCAGCAGCACCACCATCCCATATGTGTGCCAGTTCAAGACCTGGCTCCTCCTCTTCCAATCCAGCTTCTTGCTAATGTGTCTGAGAAAGCAGTGAAAGATGGCCCAAGTACTTGAGCCCCTGTACCCATGTGAGAGACCCCAGTGAGGCTCCTTTTTCCTAGTTTTGGCCCAGACAAGCCATGGCCACTACAGCTATTTGGGGAGTAACTCAGAGGATAAAAGTACTCTGTTCTCTCTATGTAACTCTGCCTTTCAAATAAAGAAATCTTTTTAAAAAATGCATTAGGGGCTGGCACTGTGGCATAGCATGTAAAGCTGCCACCTGTGATGCTGGCAACCCATATTGTGCCAGTTTGAGTCCCAGCTGCTCCACTTCCCACCCAGATCTCTGCTATGGCCTGGGAGGGCAACAGATGATGACCCAAGTCATTGGGCTCCTGCACCCATGTGGGAGACCTGAAGGAACCTCCTGGCTCCTGGCTTTGGATGGGCACAGCTCCAGCTGTTGCAGCTGTCTAAGGAGTGAACCAGTGAATGGAAAACCTCTCTCTCTCTCTCTCTCTCTCTCTCTCTCTCTCTCTCTCTCTCTGCCTATCTGTAATTCTGCCTTTCAATTTTTTTTAAAAAAAGAAAAAATAATGTATTAGAGAAGGCCTAATTAACATAGGGGTGATTATTGCCTCTTCTTCCACATTTCATAGTTCAATGTTGCCTGTTTGCAAAACCTAGAAAGAATAAATGACACTTCATGGTGGATTATAATCTTAACGCTATTTGTCATCTATTATGCTCCCTATCTTATAACACATATTTTTATTATGTTCAATAATTAAATCAGTTGTCATCCATTGAGAATGTGGCCAATTTATTCTTCAGTGCTTTATCAGTAGACTCAGTCTGTTTGCTTTTACTTTGAATGGACATAGTATATCTCATCAAGATACACATGGAACATCTCAACAGCCTGGTCATAATGCACAACATTTTCAAAGATATTAACTGCATCCACCTTACATGAGGGACACAGATATAACATCATACTAATGACATCCTCACCCAAGGAAATCCATTTCACACAATCTGATACCTTTTGCTAACAAGGTACTTTGTTACAAGGCACCTTGGTAATAAAAGCAATGTATGCCTTATTCATAAATTTTGATTAATCTTCTTGATGACATTTTACAAATCATTACATGCTAACCAGGGCCCCTAGCAAAAAACACTAGGATCAATCTAAAGGAAAACCAGTCAGTGTCTTTATTGCTCTCAGACTTGTTCACTTTTGGGTCCTCAATAACATTCTCTTATGTTTTCTGGTTCTCTAAATGTTCTATGACAACCATTGGTTCTCAAATGCTATGAAGTTAGAAACTCTCTCCCTTGGAACCATGATACTCACCAGTGAAATAAAGTTTACTGCCTACCTCCTGTGCTCTCCTGGAAATAGCATCTCCTGTAAGCACTGAGCCTGTGACTTTCCATACCCAGTTGTCTACTGTGACTTTGGGCTTTGAAGTAACACATTAATATCTCAGCTTGCATACTGAGGCTTTCTCAATATATGGTGGAACCAAACCCAGACTCTGGAATAGTCCGCTTTCCAATGTCTATTCTCTGACCCACTAACAATGTAGTAGGCATTAATAACCAACATCAATCAATAAAAGCTATTTAAATTAGATTCTCACTGTTATGTGGAATGTTGATCCTAGTATGGTTTTCTGGGTACATGCATGAGTTTGCAGTCCAGAGGCCCAAAGCTTATAGGTAAACAATCAAAGGTGACAAAGAATGTGACATAAATCCCATTGGTTTTGGCTAACTCAAGCCTTGCTAGGAAAAGATTTTTCACCTAGAATGATAATTAAGGCAAAACAGACCTAGTTATAGGGTCAATATACAAACTAATGCTGAAGCTACAATATTGGACACAGATATTTTCAATGACAACATGATACCCTAGTAGCATTTGATCATATTAAATGACATGCTTTAAAACACTGCCCTAGCTTTCCATCATAACCTTCATGAATCTCCTATTATAATTATCTCAAATATGTATTTCCTGGATGTGATAAACATAATGTTTAAGTCTCCCACAATTATGAGACTACTTAAATACATTTGTGGAAGAAGTAAATTAAAATGTTTGTTATGCTCTAAGTGTTTTAAGCCTATGTGTATAATTTTAAAAGTTCATGAAAAATATGAAAAATACTATCCATATGAAAATAAACTTATCTTTTAATTTTCACTTTCCCATCAGTTTTTGTAGTGAGCTCATATATAAGCTGTCCCTTCACCATGTTGACGTTAGTAGATGAGGTCATTGGAATGTAATCAGTGTTAAAAGTTAGCAACAGAGGTGTAGCCTTCGGGTTAGGAGTAATGGACCCATAAAAAGTGGGAAAGAGAGCATTACTCCTCTGCATGCACATGCTGAGGAAAAGCCATATGAAGACTCAGCAAGAAAACTTGAGTCTGCAGACACCCATCACCAGAAAAAAAGGAAGCAAGCACCTTGATACTGGAGCTCACAGCTTTCAGAACTGTGAAGAATAATTTTACTCTGTGTAACTGAGATCATATGTGGTATCTTCCTATGGTATCCCCAGCAATTAGAGACATGGTAGCACAAAATTTGGGGTAATTTTTTAACAACTATTTAAACATGTGGAAGTGGATATGGAACTGGATAATGGATTGTAGAATGGCATGGTTTAATGAACATACAAGAAATACAAACACAATAGCTACAAAAAGAATTAAATACCTTGGAAAGCAATTAATCAAGGATACCAAATAGCTTTACAATGAACATTACAAAACATTAAAGAAAAAATGGAAGAAGACACTAAAAATGAAAAAAATTATCAATGACCATGGATTGGAACAATCAACATCATGAAGATATCCATACTACTGAAAGCAATTTACAGATTAAATGTAATCCTAAACAAAGCATCAATGGCATTATTTGCAGACCTAGAAAAAATGATGCTAAGATTTATATGGAAGCATGAGACATCACCAATAGCTAAAACAATCTTATCCGATAACAAAAAAAAGTCAAAGGTATCACAATACCAAATTTCAAGACATTACAGGGCAAGGGCCAGCACTGTGGCATAGTGGGTAAAGCCACCATTTGCAGTGCTGGCATTCCATATG
>JADBBT010000782.1:0-26190 GCA_015711505.1 Sylvilagus bachmani | reverse complement strand
GACGAATGCAGTGGCCTCTGTGACTGGACGAGGCCGACCTGGGCAGCAGAGCTGGGCAGGGTCGGGCGCAGGGCCTCCATCATGGAGGGCTGGTTGTCCAAGAGCAGCAGCCTCACCAAGGGGCTGTCTGACAGGTAGTAAGTCTCCCTTTTAAGTGACTTGGGGCTCTTCTCCTTTTCCTTTTCTTTCTCAAAGAGGCTCACTTTTAATTGTGACTCCTGTAGGAATCTTTCCACACCCAGGCTCCCGGCGTCCTGGGGCTTGGCCGTGGGGGCTGCCCTGCTCCTGCTGCTGCTCTCTATCTGCAAGGCCAGCAAATGCACTTCCTTGGAGACCTCCAGGAACTTCTCCCCGGCCAGGGGGCTCCATGCAAAGGGGCCTCCAGATGCTGGCAGAGGAGGTGGGCCTGGACTTGCCTTGTTGAGTTCTAGACTGGAAGCAATACATCTTTATGCCCAACAGGCCCAAATAACACTTCATCGTCTTCATTTGTACTATTTTTTGAGGAAAAATGATCAATATTAATACCAGTGGAATTCAAATGAGACTTAACTGAATGTGTTTATGCCCCAAGGCCAGGGAAGAAAACTCCTTTGTTTACCTTGAAGCAGACAATGAGATCCATTCAGAATTTATATTAGCTGGGGCAGGCACTGTGGTATAGTAGGCTAAGCCTCCGCCTGTGGCATGGGAATCTCATATTGGCACTGCTTCGTATCCCGGCTACTCCACTTCCAATCCTGCTCTCTGCAGACGGCCTCTGAAAGCGGAGCATGATGGCCCAGGTACTTTGGTCCCTGTACCCACAAGGGAGACCCAAAGAAGCCCTGGGCTCTTGACTTCAGATTTGCCCAGCTCAGGCATTTGTGGTCATTTGGGAAGTGAACCAGCAGATGGAAAATATCTGTCTCCTTTTCTCTGTCTGTAACTCTGCCTCTCAAATAAGTCTTTGGAAAATAATTTTTTTCAAAATCACCCCAAAGAATAATGCCTGGGGTAGAAAGTGCACTGTTATTTTAGAGCTGACAAAGAGAAAAATATTACCAGGCCCTATACCTCTCCAAGCTACAACGAAATTTCACCCAAAAGCATACCCTGTCATCATGTTCATTTGGTCATATCTTACATGGAGCTCTATATTACATCACTGTAAGGTTAGAAACGCCTCAGGGTTTGGGTTTTCAAAACAGGTAAGGCAAAACAGAGGCCAGCCTCATCAGAGACAGGTGCTTTATTGAAGCAGATAGGGGTGAGTCTATTCTTGCGAAGAGACAGCACAGGGTACCTGCACAGCTGGGCTTTTATCTGTTTTGAGAGGGAGCCTGGCAGCAGGGGGAGAGCTATCTTGGTGCTGGGCCTTTCTTCTGGATTTGCAAGGAGTCCAGAGAAGTCAAGTGTTCCTGCACTGGTGGTTTGAACAAGGAAGGAGGAAGTGGGAGTGGGTGATATTTTGTCAGCCTTATTGTCTGTAATTCCAGACCCCAGAGACAGAAAAAGAAGAGGGACTTTGACGCTATCTGCCTACTTCCAGCTGAGGAGGGGATCGGGGAGATCTCTAGAGTTCAGTCACCCTGAGAGTTTGGTGTCCTTGATCAAACTGGTAGAGTAGCATCAAGGTCTTAAACTGGTCTCGAGACAGCTCTGATGCGATTCTGTACATAATTTTGGAACAGATTAAATTACATGGTCTGAATAGTAGGGCCATATGGACCTTCATGATGGGGACAAGAGGAGCTAGCCACGCCTATTCTCCCAGTGCAGGCCACCGATTTTTTGTTGTTCTTGTTGTTACCTCATGCTTGTGCTCACTCTAATATTCTGTCTTTGATATACACACATATATATTTTTTTGACAGGCAGAGTGGACAGTGAGAGAGACAGAGAGAAAGGAATTCCTTTGCCGTTGGTTCACCCTCCAATGGCCGCCGTGGCTGGCGCACGGCGGCCAGCACACTGGGCTGAGCCAAAAGCAGGAGCCAGGTGCTTCTCCTTGTTTCCCATGTGGGTGCAGTGCCCAAGTACTTGGTCCATCCTCCACTGCACCCCCTGGCCACAGCAGAGAGCTGGCCTAGAAAAGGGGCAACCAGGACAGAATCTGGCGCCCCGACTGCGACCCAAACCCGGTGTGCTGGCACTGCAGGCAGGGGATTAGCCTATTGAGCCGCGGCGCTGGCCCTTTCTTTGATCTTTCTAGGGAGTCGGTCACCACTCCAGACTGGTTAGAGGAATAACAGAACTGTTCTCACATGGACAGGTTCCGCCATGCTGTGCCATCAGATCTAGTGCTCTCCTGAGTTGCAGGACCAGCGATGCCAGAGAGTTTGTCCCTGTAAGGGGGAGGCCACCAAACTGGTGGAGGTTTTCAGAGTTTCCATCTGTTGGGCCAGTTGGTTTAGGGAGTGTTGAGACATCCCTAGGGCAGTAGCCTCTGGAGAGTAAGGCCAATAGTCGATGACCACGTCGGTGTGGGAGGTGAGCCTATTCAGTATGTCGATGCTGTTTCCTGGCAGTAGATAAAAGTTGGGAATAAGTATTAAAAGGCGCAGGGAGGATGGGCAGGGGTGATGCTTTTTAGAAACTATCGTGACACATGAAATGGGTGCCGAGGGGGCGTTTCCACAGCTTTTGTGGTTTGGTTAACAGTGATGGTGTTATTATAGTACCAGGGTAAGGCTGCTTGGGAAGTGTTGAGGATGATACAGCTGGTGGACTGTGTAACACGGGATGGGGTATAATAATAGGATACAGAATGGGTGTCTGCACTTGTGTTAAGTGATGTGGCAATGTGCCCTGGTGCTGAGAATCCCCATCCTGTCATTGGCAGGCAGAGCCAAAATCCTAGGCCAAGAATGATCCTGAGAATTGGAGGATGGCATGGGTAAGATTTGCTAGTTAAACAGATGGTGTTGGGGGTCAGTGAAAGACAAAGTTTACTTGCACGTAGCCTGTTTGGCCAGGGACTGGATTTGGACAGAGTCTGGACTCACCTGCAGTGGTCATAGTTTTCTACAAAGATTTTTACTACAAGAATTACGTCCCCAGGTCCTTCTCTTTTCCATCAACATGGATGCTGGTATTCTATCCTCAAATCCACTTAGGATCTTTGGTATTGGGAATGTTGTACATTACTGGGTTACATGCCCCAGGGCTGGAAGGATGTGAGGATGAATCCAGTCCCAGTTTAATATCTGGGCGTAATGATTAGAATGGGCTTCTCTGCAGGTCCACCAAGGGCAACAGTAGTAAGTAGGCTGGAGAGTCTTCTGTTGGACATCCATATTTGGCTTGGTTTTTACTTCTTGAAAGCAAATATATTTATACTTGTTGAATTAGAGCATTCCCAATCCATTCCCCTGCATCATATTTTCCTTTATTTGCAGCTTAACAAGCATCTAACTGAATTATAACTGGGCAGGAACCTGAGGTGGTGATGTTAGTGAGCACCAGGAGTACAACATTCTTGTCCTAATCTGAGACTGCCAGAAATGAGTGTGGTTGTGGGGAGAGGAAGAAGTCCCCTTAGTAGTTACTAGATACCAAAAAGGGGACATGTGTAGGACGAAATGAAGGGCATGTCTCGGTATTGGTGAAGGATGAGACACAGAGTGAGGGTGAAGTAGACAATCTGTACCAGAGTGTAGTCAATGAACGTTCCCTGGAGCCAGAGATTGCTGACCAGGTGGCTGAGGGCTTCGAATGTGATTTGAGGTGTGGTCAGTCAAAGGTCTTATTGTAGATCTGTAAGGAAAGCATAGGGCTAAAGGCCATTAGGTCGCATGGTGACCACGAGATGGGTCCTGCTCAGGAAGAGGAGTTCATTTGGTTGATCTCATTGAGGTGGGACTGGTGGGGATGGCCACTCCTCCAATGAGACCCTTGCAAAGGGACTCTTCTGCAGAGAAGAGTGGCCCTCACCCAAAAGTGGAACCAGCTCACCGCACGTTGGACCTCCCAGAGATTTCCTCTTACTCAGGGACAAAAGGGAGGAGGTAATGGGACCAAAGTCTCCCTTAGACCTCCTGGAAGTATGGGACAATGGCTGTTCACCAGAGAGCACTCTAGGGAGATAAACAATTGACCTCCAACAAATCTATTGAGCTGAAACAAGGTCTGACATGGGCATGCAGCGATAAGATCTGGCAAAAGGTTCTGGCTGTGAATTGGTTGGGAAATTGGAGAGTGCAAGCAGGATGTAAAAGTGAGTTTCTTTCCTTTTTTTTTTTTTTTTTTTTTGAGAGATAGCGTTAGACAGTGAGAGAGAGAGAGTGAGAAACATGATCCTTTTTCCTTTGGTTCACCCCCAAAGTTGCCCTAGCGGCCGGCACGATGCGCCCATCCAAAGCCAGGAGCCAGGTGCTTCCTCCTGGTATCCTATCGGGCGCAGGGCCCAAGCACTTGGGTCATCATCCACTGCCTTCCCGGGACACAGCAGAGAGCTGGACTGGAAGAGTAGCCACCGGGACAGGACCGGAGCCCCATCGGGAATAGAATCCAGAATGCTGGCACCGCAGGTGGAGGATTAGCCTAGCGAGCTGCAGCGCAGGCCAAGAAAGTGAGTATCACAGGCAGCTCTCAACTCCGATTAGAGCCTAGAGAGGCGTCTCTCAAAGCAGTCAGGGTCAGAAGGGAAAAAATAGAATGCAGGAGGAGAAGGAAAGGGGTGAGCAGAGACAGTTGGAGGAGTAGAGTTGTAGGCAAAAGATTGAGGTGATATCTAGTGGTGGTATGAAGACTGAAACCTTGAGATTAGAGAGGGGATTGCTCCCCATTAGGGGCATGGGCATTATAGCATTACAAGGGTGGCATGGGCCACAGTAAGGGAATCGAAGGTGCAGGGAAGAAGAAGGGTGACTTTTGTTTTGAGTGGGTGCCCAAGACTCCTTTAATGGAGATGTTGGAGTGCAGAGTGCAGGGCCTGAAGGGTAGAACAACAGGCGCTGAAAGAATTGCAGGAAACACAAAGTAAAGAGAAGAAAAGCAAGAATCAGGGACTCTTTGCCTGATAGTGCCAGAGTGCCACTTTTCACTCACTTGCTTCTCGCTTTTATTGAGCTGTGCAGGGTTAGTCAGCAACTGTCATTACTTGGGTTGTTTGGGTTACAATCACAGTGAAAATACAGACACTAGAAAAATCTATCAGTCTATACACATACATGAGTACAGAACATAGACTTAAAAACAAAACAATTAACAGAAACAGGAACAACAAGCATATACTCCATCATCTGGATACCGAGGTGCCAGGCAGTCTGATAAAGGTCATCTGATAAGCTTTAATTCACACCTCCCCTGCAGGGAGTAAATGTTGGTTTACCAGATGTCCTGGTCTTCCAGTGGGACTGTGGTTTTCTTACACGTCACAGGCTTTGTTTCCCAAAGGCACGTTTATAAAGTCAGTCCCAAGGCACTCTAAAGGATTCCCAGAGGCCAGTACAAGTAATCAGTGACGTGGAAAGAATACAAGAACAAGCAAGGTTCAGCACAAGGGAAAGTAACGTTCAACAAGAATCAAGCAGAAGTTCAACAAAGGTAAAATGTAAGAGAAGTAAAAATTCCCCCACAGCCCCAGTGTTCAGGACAAAAGAAGCAGTTTGTTCAGCCACGGTCCCAATGAGCCGGATTCTATGGACAAATTGGAAGCGCTGACCGGTGTCAAGGAATGCAGGCAGCGTCACTGAATAGTTGTCTGGTGAGGAGTCTGAGTCGGGTATGTCACCAGGGGTGCCAGGGCATCTGCAGGGACAGTCTATTTTCCAATGCCCCCATTGGCCACACGCGAGGTAGGCTTACATCGAGGGCCTCGAGTTGGGGCGTGCTTTGGCCCAGTGCCCAGCCTGGGTGCAGCAAAAGCACGGACCAGGGGTGGCCCTGCTCTGGGTGTTGGGATCTCAGGACCGGACGGGTTTTGGTCTCAAGTGGCTGAGGCCAACATATTCAGTTTTTCTCTCCCGGTCTTTTTCTCTTTTTGTCTCATCTTCTCAGTTAAATACCTTAAAGGCCATATTTAGAAGCTTCTTTGTGGGGGTGTGGTCTGGCCCATTTTCTAGCTGTTGGGATTTTCCATCTGACATCAGGCACAGATTGGATCTTCACATCCAGTTCATGAACCGGAGTTCTGGCTGGGGAGGTTACATCTAAATTTGTACAATTTCGGGCTGCCACCATAAGGCAAGAAAAAGAGGGCCAGGTTTTATCAGGGCCTCGAGTAATTTTTCTGACTCTGTCCGAGTCGACATTGGTATGAGTAAGCTTCAGCATATCTTCTAGGAGACAGGTTAACATAGGATTACGTCTCTGAGCTTGAATCTCCGGGCTGATATGTCCGGTTTTGCTCAGTGCCTTGCAGAGTGGTGTCTACCACTGAGTGTCACGAGGTGTCTTGTATCAGCTGTGAGTGTGGAATTAATATGAAATAGATGTCTCCCTAGGTCGAGACGTAAGCATGGGTGAGATGAAGGAACTCTTTTTTATATTAAGTTGGGTTTTTGGGAAAAGGAGCCTAATTTTTCCTCAGTCTGGCTCGTATCAGACAATGAGAAGGGGACCTGAACCTGGGTGGGAACTTATGGCCCTGCCACCTCTCTCTAAGGGAACATATGGGTTTGTTTGCATCTCTGAGACTGAGTGGGGACAGGGGTCCAGTGGGATGGCATGGAAGGAGAGGTGGGTAGGCTTGGGAAATGAGGGAGAGAGAACAGAGACGGGATTAGGAAGAGCAGCCCTTACATAAATACGGTCAGGTGTGAAGAGTGAGGAATGCCTGCAGGTAGGGAACCTCAGACCACTTGCCATTCCACTTGAGGAAGTTATACAGGTTTGTAAGGATGTTTTGATCAAAAGTGCTGAATTCTGGCCAGCGGCTGTGGTTCTCTAATTCATACTGAGGCCAAAATTGCAGGCAAAGGCATTTCATTTTATGATCCTGGTGGTCTGTGAGTGCCAGAGGTTTAAGATCTTTTTAATACACAGTCCAAGCGTGATTGTTTGGGAATTGAGATTTCAGACCCCATGGTGTGAGGCAACTGAGAACTCCTGCTTTAGGGACGAGTCGACACCCGGCACAGATACAGGAGAGAGAGAACATGGAAGCAGCTGTGAATTGGGGTATCCCCTCGTTCACTGTTGGTGGCCCAAAAGGCGAAGGGTCCCTGGACCTGAAGGATGATGTTGCAGGTCACCTCCACAACATGTCTGCATATAATTTTTTGGGTTTTTCTTTTCAGTTATTTAAAAGTTTATTGGTACCGGCACGGTGGGGCAGCAGGTTAGGACCACAGCCTGCAGCGCCGGGTTCCCATGTTGGTGTTGGTTTGAGTCCCATCTGTTCCACTTCTAACTCCCTGCTAATGTACCTAGGAAAGAAAGAGAGGATGGCCCCTGTCCTTAGAACCCCACACCCAGGGGGGAGACCCAGAATAAGCTAGTACCTCCTGGCTTCAGATCAGTGCAGTTAAAAAGCAGCTTGCTCTAGATTTACTGAATTTTAAGTCCCTCCTGGGGTTGCCTTCTGGGGTAAGAACAAATACCTTTGTGGGCCTTAAATATTCCCCACCCTGGCTCCAGAGGATAGAAAAAAACAGAGCTTCCAAATTACTCCCATGAAGTCAGCACATGACTAAAAACCGATTAAGTTTGTTCAGTAAAGAAAGGACCAGGTTCTGCCGGCGCCGTGGCTCAACAAGCTAATCCTCCACCTTGCGGCGCCGGCACACCAGGTTCTAGTCCCGGTTGGGGTGCCGGATTCTGTCCCGGTTGCCCCCCTTCCAGGCCAGCTCTCTGCTGTGGCCCGGGAGTGCAGTGGAGGATGGCCCAGGTGCTTGGCCCTGCACCCCATGGGAGATCAGGAAAAGCAGCTGTCACCTGGCTCCTGCCATCGGATGAGCGCGGTGCGCCGGCCGTAGTGCACCGGCCGCGGCGGCCATTGGAGGGTGAACCAACGGCAAAGGAGGACCTTTCTCTCTGTCTCTCTCACTGTCCACTCTGCCTGTCAAAAATAAATAAATAAAAAAATAAAAAAAAGAAAGGACCAGGTTCACTCTTATTTCTACACAACAATCCTTTTCTTCCTTTTTTTTTGGACAGGCAGAGTGAGAGAGAGAGAAAGGTCTTCCTTTTCCGTTGGTTCACCCCACAATGGCTGATACGGCCAGATCTCTGTGGCTGGTGCACTGCGCCGATACAAAGCCATGAGCCAGGTGCTTCTCCTAGTCTCCCATATGTGTGCAGGGCCCAAGCACTTGGGCCATCCTCCACTGCACTCCCGGAACACAGCCTAGAGCTGGACTGGAAGAGGGGCAATCGGGACAGAATCTGGCGCCTCAACCGGGACTAGAACCTGGGGTGCCGGCGCTGCAAGTAGAGGATTAGCCTAGTGAGCAGCGGCGACGGCACACAAAAATCCTAAACAAAAATATGAGCAGAGAGTACCCAACAAAGATTGAAAGAATATTAATACAGTATGACAAGGCCAGTGCCGTGGCTCACTAGGCTAATCCTCCGCCTGGGGCGCCGGCACACCGGGTTCGAGTCCCGGTCAGGGCGCCAGATTCTGTCCCAGTTGCCCCTCTTCCAGGCCCGTTCTCTGATGTGGCCAGGGGGTGCAGTGGAGGATGGCCCAAATGCTTGGGCCCTGCACCCCAAAGGAGACCAGGATAAGCACCTGGCTCCTGCCGTGGCGGCCATTGGAGGGTGAACCAATGGCAAAGGAAGACCTTTCTCTCTGTCTCTCTCTCACTATCCACTCTGCCTGTCCAAAAAAAAAAAAAAAACAAAAAAAAAAAACAGTATCACCAAGCTCAGTTCATCTCAGGACCCTAAGATGGTTAAATTACATACCAAACAGTAACCATGAGAAAA
This sequence comes from Sylvilagus bachmani, assembly GCA_015711505.1. Lineage (NCBI taxonomy): Eukaryota > Metazoa > Chordata > Mammalia > Lagomorpha > Leporidae > Sylvilagus > Sylvilagus bachmani. The sequence continues at coordinate 17,334 of JADBBT010000782.1, read as the reverse complement.
CCATATGGTTGCCTCCATATATGTGAATAAGCTATGATAATGTTACACATATTCTCCACTTTAAAGCCCCTTAATAAACACCTACAGACACGTTTCATCGTATAAGGAAACGGCCATCTCAACCCAAAAGCCAGCATGAGGTTCAATCAGGGGAATAAGGGACATCAGGACACTGGAGACTCTACACTGGTTCAGATAAGCCACCTCGTGCTGAGGGAACACACAGCCCAGGAAGCCCAGCTGGCTCAGCACAACAAAGGCACCTCCCATCTCCACTCAACCTTCCCCAACAGGTGCCTCATGCACGCTCTGGCTGGTCTCCACGGCAAGAGACGGGGGAAGGAGCAAACCCCACGCAGGTTCTCAAAGACTCTCCCAGAGGGAGCCAGCACACAACAAGCCTGCTTCACTGGCCTAGCGAGTCTCTGAGCCCAACCTCACTTCAAGGGAACAGACAGCACAAGTCTCTCATGGATCCGGAACAGCAAACATGAAAATGCTAAGGAATGGTGCCAATGACTTCTATGTACCAGTAAACAAATCCAAACCTGCCAAGTTTATTGGAAACCTGGAGAAGTAGTCCCATTACACCAGACACATGGTCAGAATCTCTCTAAGCACAATTATTTAAACTCAAAAAAAAAAAAAAAAAAAAAAACAATTATTTTGGGAGACAGAGAGACAGAAAGACCTTACATTCACTAGTTCACGCCCCACACATCATCTGCAGTAGTTGGGGCTTTGGGCAGGGCTGAGGCCTCGAGTCAGGAACTCAATCCAGGCCTCCAGCTTGGATGGTAGAAACCCATCTACTTGAGCAATCACCACTGCCTCCCAGGGGCTGCATCAGCAGGAAGCTGCAGGAGCCTGGGCTGGGAAATGGACCCAGGCACTGCAGTGTGGGACGCGATGTCTTAACCACTAGGCCAGACCCTGCTGGCACAGTCTTAACCCTGTTCTGACATACTCACCGGTCCAGTGAGACCAAAGAATGCAGCAGCAAAATCATCACGGGGCACATGGTATGATTAGCGAGACAAGGGAAAAAACCAAGAAAACCAACTGAAACTATTACAGATAGTAAGAGGAGACAAGAACATGGCTGACAATAAAATTATGACACTGCAATCAAGAGCTTTCCCATTTAGAAGACATAATTCAAACAATACTTCATTTAAAGCGGCAACAAAAAATACAAACTACAGAAAAATAAGCCAAACAAGAAATATGCATGATGTAGATGAAGAAAACTTGTCATATCGGCCACAAAAAAATAAAGATAAAAGGTAGATTGTTCTCTTAGAAGAAGAAATCAAGTTTGATACCTCATTACTTACTTGGACAAATTAAAAATGTAGACTCATTTTAAGAGAAAGAAATGACTGGTGGCACCGTGGCACAGTGGGTTGATCCTCTTCCTGCAGCGCTGGCATCCCATATGGACACCGGTTCTAGTCCTGGCTGATCTCTTCCAGTCCAGCATTCTGCTATGGCCTTGGAAAGCAGTAGAAGATGGCCCAAGTCCTTGGATCCCTGTACCCACGTGGGAGATTGGGAAGAAACTCCTGGCTCCTGGCTTCAGAATGGTGCAGCTCTGGCCGCTGCGGCCATGTGGGTAGTGAACCAGCAGATGGAAGACCTTTCTCACTGTCCCCCTCTCACTGACTATAATTCTACCTCTCAAATAAAATAAATAAAAATCTTTAAAAAAACAGAGAGAGAGAGAGAAATGAAATCCTAAAGGAACAAGAAAAAAATCAGAAATGGCTTTGGAACCTGAGTGTGAGGAGGTCTAACCAGGAATTGGGGAGGAAGCTGACATCGTGGACAGCCTGGCTTGCTGGAGCAGTTACTCTGCCAGGACACCCAAGAGGCTGATGACATTTCTGGTTCTTGCAGGAGCAGCCAGAAGGACAGAGATGAGACACATTTCACTTCTCATACACCTGAATTGGGGAAGTCAATGCTTTCCTCACTTCCGGAAACGTCCAACTGTCTGGTGTAGACAAATGAATCACGGACCAGGAGCAAAAGCATCAATCTTGTACTTGAAGAGCCAAAGTGACTCCATTTTAAAACAATAAAAAAAAAAAGCATCTGTTTCTATAGTAGACCCATTTCCCATAGCAGAATAGCAGACCTGAGTCCTTGTAAAAGCCAGCATTCAGGCATTCTGGAGATATCAAAGCTTACCAGAGACAGCTAGCTCGGAAGACCAAGGACAGCATAGTAGAGATTGATAAACAAAGTAACTCCCTGTACCCAAAGCTCCCTTGATGTAAGCCCCCACTGTAACTCCCTGTACCCAAAAGTCTGGTGCTGTAATCCCTGCAGTAACTCCCTGTACTCAAAGCTTCCATGCTGTAAGCCCCCGCTGATGTTACTTTTTCTTGCTGATGTAGCCCTTTTGTCCTTTAAAAACTCTCCCAAAGAAAGACTGAGTCCTCACTCCTTCCTCCCCTGCCCAGGCTGGCTGGATCCGGTCCCTGTCCCGGCTTGTACTCCTGAATAAACCTTGCTTTTTGCAGTTCTGTGTGATCGACTCTCTGAGGGTCTCTGCAGGGATCTAACGATATGGAAACAGCAGTACTCAGGGTTCAGTGACGGACTCTGAGTGGCGCTGGGCTGTCTGTTCCTTCTGAACCAGGTGCCAGGCAGAGTCCAGAGTCCAGGATGGCACTAGGCAGGGCGGTGAAAGGCTAACCTGCAGGTGGACACACCTCCAAGGAAATAAATCGTGCTTGCCCTGAACATGTGCAGACTTATCCTTGCTATTAGTCCCTAGACCTACAGGGTGGTAACTATGCTTGTAGCGTTTACCTTGTATAGCTATCACGTGATTTACGGTGCTCACGAGGATGTACACGCATGATAGGCAAGTGCCACGTCCTTTCACACGGGGCTCGGAGCATCTGTGGATCTTGTGCCCAAGGCTGGGGGAGGCGGTGTGAGTCCTGGAATCCATCCCCCAGACACTGAGGAGACTCACTTTCTGTGGCTGCACTGTCCTCTTGATAAGCAAACCAGACAAGGGCACGGCAGGAAAACACAGTGACGGCCAGGCTCGCTCGCTCGCTCGCTCGCTCACACACGCAGTGCCCAGGATCCTACACAAGACGTAGAAACAGAAACCAGTGACAGCCAAAAAGAACCCCTGGGGGCGGCGTGCGTGTAAAGAACCCTCCGGAACACAGGTGCACGGGTCTCCAGGGTGCAGGGCACTGAGGGAGGAAGCGCACAAGATGAGCGCCCGGAACGGCGCGCGGCACACCCGGGCCCTACCTTCCTCCTCAGGGACATCCATCTGCGCTTCGCCCGCCGGCCAGAGCGAGACAGGTCGCCGCCGGGCCCTGGGTCCACCGACGCGGCTGAGGAAGTCCCTGCGGGGAGGAAGGGCCGGGGTGAGCCGGTGCGGGAGCCGCCGAAGGCCGCCCTGGGCCGAGCGCACCCCGGGGCCGCCAGCCCGGAGCTGGGCGCAGCGCTCCGCCCGGGCGCGGATCACGGAGCGCCGGCCCTCAGGCGGGGGACGGCAGCTGTGCTCCGCCGGGCAGCTCCCGGCCTCCCGCGGGCTGCGGAGGCCCCGGCGCAGGCCAGGCCGGGCCCGGGCGGCGCGAGGCCGCGTTCCGCACGGATAATCGCGGCCGCGCCGCGCCGCGCCAGGACCAGCGCTCACCTCAGCGCCGCTCCCCTCAGCCCGAGCGGCCAACGACGAACAGGCCCCGACACCCGCCAAGCATTTAAATGAGGCGACCCGCTGCGCCGACGCCGATTGGCCTGTTTCGAAAGGGTGGGCCTCGCCCGATGCATTCTGGGGACTGTAGTCGGAGCGCCAGGAGAGGGGCCCAGGGCGCACGCGCAGCTGATTGGCTCCGCCCACCCGGAAGTACGGCGGAGGGCCCGCGCCGCTCGCAGGCCAGAGGGCGGCCGGTCCGTCAGCGGACGTGTCGCCTCAGCGCGCCGCCCGAGTGTCTTGTGAGGACTGAACTAACAAAGGTGCTAATGCCCGCTCTGCCGGAGCGCTCGCGCCCGTTCTCAGCAGTGCGGCTGCACGAAGTCACGGCCGCTGTCCGGAGTGGGCGCAGGGGCACCGGAAGCGTTGCCCGAGGCCGGAAGGGGACGGTCACCCGAGGTGGGCTTCCCGCTGAGAGGGTCTGCGGTCCAGGCTCCCGTGAGCTGGGACTCCAGGGACCCGGGCGCAGGCGAAGGCGCTGGGGAGCGCGCGTGTTGGGGCCGCGCGTACTGGGGACAGCGGGAGCCAGCGGCTTGGAGAGGCCAGGCCAGGCCGCTGGGTGAGGCCGGCGCCGGCGCTGTCGCTCATCCGCGGCCTGCATCCAGGCATAAATAGCACCCACGTCAGGTTCTCGAGGCTCCGCCCAGGGCTGGGCTTCACCGCGCGGGAGCCCTGAGAGCCCAGGCCTGCTGGATGCAGGAGGAGGACCCAGGCTTTGCCCGGAGCCACACCTCGTCCATGCAGTCCAGGCTGGCAGCTGGGGGTGCGCCCCTCCGCACGGACCACCTCTCTGCCTTGTCTGTCCTTCACTGTGACCCCGCGTCGGGGTCGCCATGATTGACTAGTACAAATGGACATGACATAACAGCGTGGGCCATGCTGTGTGATACCTGGAGGCGGGGGCGCACGGTGCTGTCATAACTGCAGGACTTCACAGCAGAGGACAAACGTAAGATAGCAAGGGCAGGTGCCGGGGGCCGAGGGCTGCACACCCTCATCGGTCCCAATGGGGCTGGAGGGCGGAAGGCTTTCTGGTGGGCGACCATGGCTGCAACCTCCTGGCTAAGTCATGTGTTGCTTGGAAACCCCAGAGGGGAAGAAGGAAGGTCCCCCTCGGATGGTCCTGCCTCCTGCTGGAGACAGCAAAGTCCTATTGTGAATGACTGTTGCCTCCATCATTGCCCCGCACACCCCAGCTTCTAGAACTGTGTCTGGCCAGGACCCTGCCCCAGGCCTGGCGCCTGGAAACTGCTTACAGGTTCTCATCAGACTTAGGATGAGGAGCCACTCGTGATGCCAGCATCGCATATTGGAGTTGGTGTTGGAGGCCTGGCGCCTCTGTTCTGATCAGCTCCTTGGATCGCAAACCAGAAGGCAGCAGAAAACGGCCCAAGAGCTTTGGGCCCTGCCACCCATGTGGGAGACCCAGACCCAACTCTTGTTGCTGTCTGGAGAGGGAACCAGAGATGGAAGGTCTCTCTGACACTCTGCCTTTAAATAAATCTTAAGAAAAAAAAAAAAGGCAAAGGAATCACTTTATTTTAATTCTTGAAATTTGCCTGAGCTTGAGCAAACCGTGAGGGCCGACTAGGTTCGCAGGCTTCCTCTGCCTGCCCAGCACGTGCCCCCCTAACCTCAGTGGGAACTGAAGGACCTTGACGGCCACCGTGGCACTCAGAGCCCCCTTCCGGGAGGGCCGAGAGCAGCACAACTGCTCAGCACAGGTGTGGGGACATGAGCCAGGGTGGGACAGCAAGCAGGAGACCGGAGGTGGCATTCAGGAGACAACTCAGGCCTTGTCACAGCCTCGTGTCGGGCTTTGCTTTGTGCCACAGCAGAGCTTCCCTGAGTTGCTCCTCGTGCCCTCACAGCATTGGACTCCGAGAGGACGGGGAAGCCGTGTCCGATGACAGTTGAAAAAGAAGAATGAGCTTATTCAGCACCGCTGAATCCACCCGGGGAGGCTCCAGCTCGTCCTTGCAGAGCTGGGCAGGAGGCAGTGGGTGCAGCCAGCAGGGGTTAAGGCCAAAGGCAAGGAGACAGCAAGGACAGGCAGGCCTCTGCTGCTGTGACAACAGAGTCGGTCCAGAGCACCAGGAAGATGGAACCCAAGGATTTCTCAGGGAGAGGTGGTGGGGGGAGCAGAAGGAGGCCGTGGACAGGAGCTGTGTTTGGGACACTCCTCCCCCGCTGAGCCCACGCTACCTCTGCCCTTCCTCCCAAGCTGGAGCAACCCTGAAGCAGAAGCCAAAGCCAGACCTAAGAAACCCTAGTGGCAGGCAAGTAGAACACAGCAGCACCTATTGGTTCTGACTGCTTAACAATGCATGCTGGCCCTAAGATTCTGAATCACATTTGAGATCCGTGTGTCCTCTGGAGTACAGCAGGCGTTTCCTAAGCTCAGCCCGGCAGGGCAGCTGGGCTGAGGCTGGACAGCCGCCTGCGGAGGTCCTGCAGCCCGAGGCGGCCAGGCGCGCTCACTGCATGAGATGCGCGGCGGTGGCCTTGCGGATGAGCCGCTCGGTCAGGGGTGAGTTGGGCTTCAGGGCGTCCCGCTCCATCAGAAGGCTCCTGTGGAAACACATCCAGGTTCAGGGGTGGACTCTTCTAGAAGGCCCTGCCTCAGCAGGAAGGGAGCAGGATATCATGGCCTCGTGTTGGCGCACCAGGGGTGGAGGGCCTGAGGCTGTGTTACCGTGGCCTTGTGGTCCCGCCAGACCTATTTCACAACTTACACTCATCTGTACTATCGGGGCCTGGCCCACTGCCACTGTGTACCTGCCTGGACCGCTGGCGTCCCGCAGCAAAGGGACCCTGCAGCACCCCTCTGCCCCCTGGGTCTGCAATGGCTAGGGCTGCACACAGCTCCCTTCTTCGAGTGGACCGAACTCCCTGGCCCTCCAGCTAAGCTGTCCCTTTAAGCAGACTCACCCCTGGCCTGGTTCAATCTACTTTGCTGTCAGCTCTCAACTGGCACTTCCATGGGGTGCCCTCCTGAGCTCCCTCCCTGGCTAACAAGAGCCAGGGCGCTTCTCCATCATTTGACAAGGAGGGGACATCAGGACTGGGAGCTCCATGCAGCCAGGCCCTGGGTCTGCCTGCTCCCCGCCACCTCCCACAGCCAGCACAGGAAGGCGAAAGGGAGTCGGCCAGGCAGGAAGGGGGTCAGGGTGTCCCCGGGCACAGCACGGGACGTGCCTGGGGCCCTTGTAGCTCAGCATGGCGACAGTGGAGAGGGGCTGGGGAGGGCAGGAGGTTTGACCTGCGTTGGGAAACAACTCCCCTGCCACAGACTCACACCTGCAGAGTCGCGGAAGCAGGAGCCACCCTGGCCAGAGACCCCACCTGACAGGCACGTGTGCAGGAAGGGGTGGGGGCTCACCGGGCCACGTTCTTGTGCTTGCTGGACGTGCAGTTCAGGGCCGCGTGAATCAGTATCTGATTGAAGATGTCTCTCTGCAATGTCAAGGGCAAGTTAGACCCTGCCAGGTGGAGGCACGGAGCTGACACCCCGCACGTGGCAAGAGACAGTGGCCTGGACCCCAGGATGACAGGCTGCCTGCAGAGGCGGCATGGGACACAGGACCCTCCCCAGTGAGCCTGGCTGGAGGCGGCAAACCCACCTGGGCATTGCTGCCTCCGATCTGGACGATCCGGTAGCGGATGGGCAGAAGCAGTTCGAGAGCGCGGTCGGGATTCCCGGCCTCCGCCTCCACCATGGCCTGGCACAGGGGCAGCCCCACGTCTCGGGCCAGGAGGTGCTGATAGTTCTCCCCCGGGGACCTACAGGCCAAGAACGTGCTCTCAGCAGCTGGCAAAGGCATCAATGGGAGGGCCCACTCCTCCCTCGGCAGGTGTTTCTGAAATGTGCCCGGCACAGGGCCACATGACAGATGCTTCGGTGGGGTGTGGTGTCAGAGAAGTAGCCCAGCGAGGGGACACACCATGGCTCTGACCTCACACTCTGCTCAGCCACCTAGCCCCACACGGGTTCCCCAACCTCTGGCTTCGGAGTGCTCATATGTAAAGTGGACCCGGTAGCTCTGATCTCACAGAGCCACCAGGATTGCAGACAGCCCAGGCAAAAGCCTGGCACACAGACTGGGGCCGTACTGTCCCGGGAAGGGAATGGCCGGCAGCCCACGTTTCCCAGCTGTCAGCCGCCCGCAGGAGGCACTGTCCCCTTGTTACAGATGAGGACGTAGGTTCACAGCAGAGAAGTGCCTGGAAGAGTGTGTAAGCCCCAGTGACCCCCAAGGCAGACTGCCAATGACACTGAGACTGTACCAAGTGTTAGGGGAGAGGTTGTTCTGTCCTGGGGCACCCTTGACCTTGGCGATCATACATCTGGCACCTGTCTCCATCCCCAAAGCTGGGCTCATGAGCGAGCCCTCACCTCGAGCCTCCCTGGCAGGCAGGGGCAAGCCCCAGCAGGCCCTGGCACTCTGGTCCTATGGGCAGTGGGGGTGGGGGCCCACGTACTCGCTGGCCTCCTGCAGGGTGGTCAGCAGCTCCTGTGTGGTCTGGGCATCCTGTGCACCCAGCGAGGCCATCAGGAAGTGCACGTCATTGAACAGCAGGATGTGATCACGCGTGTGCTTCTTGGTTACAGGCAGGACATCCTGCCAGCGCCGGCCTACGGACACTCCTGGGGAAACATGGAGGATGCCCAGGGCCTGGCGTGAATTTCCAGAGGGTAGCCCACGCCTAGGTCCTCTTTCAGTCATGTCCCTAGGAGGCCCTATGGTGGGTCCTGCTGCACGTGACAGGCTGGAGGGGCAGGGACTTTGGGTTTGTGTGAACTTTGTCCATTACAAAAACAGCAGGTGTATAGGGCATAAAGTAAGTCTAACCAGTGCTAAGTCTCTAACCCGTTGACAAACCTCAAAAATACCACTGATTCTTTAGCAGCCATGGTGAGGGTGGCACTTGGGCCACACCAGGCCTTGCTTAAACCTGGACAGCCTCCTTCGGCCTTCCTGCCTTGACTGTTCCCTCAGGCAGCCCTTGCTGCCCTCTGCTTCCATCCTCCTGAGTCCATCACTGTTGGGTATTGCCTAAAATTTCCAACACAGTATGGTGTCTGGCAGATGTTCTAAGGGCATGTCTGCGGCTGCTGTGGTTAAGCTACGTAAGATCAGACCACCGGCAGGGATAGGTCCGGACACTTGGACAGTGCGTGATCCCTGTACCTCTCTTAAGATGCCCCTGTGCGTGGTCCACCTGTGCCTGCGTGACCTTTCGCTGCCTGGCTCCCCTACTGAGCATGTCTTTCGTAAGCCTTATAAGCCTGTACACTTCCTCAGAAAAGTAGTTCCTGCTTCGACCGAACTCACGGGTGCTTGCAGTGCTGTGCTTGACCCGTCGACCTTACCACTCCCGTTTCCCCTGTCGGGGAGTCTCTGTACTGCCCCCTGCTGGTCAGGGGTCAGCCTTAGGCTTAAGATGCGAACACATCACCACGTCCTTCCTCACTCGGGCACCTACGTGACCATGAACATGGCCATCAGCTCTGTCTCCCTTGGCAATTTGGACACGGTTCTTGTGTCTCCGTGATGCACCGTGGGGAAATGAGTGGCTCTTCTCACCCTGCTCTTCCTTACCCCTGGCTACAGCCCTGCAGCCCAGCCTCTCTCCACACTTGCACAAAGGCTCCTTAGAGACTTCCAGGAAATTTTTGGTCTCAGCCTCATAAGGAGCAAAGGTGCAGGGGTGACAGGGTCACAGGGTTAGTAAGTCTCTACCATTCCCCCAGGGCAGCCCACACCACCCCATTCTGGAGAGGCCCGGGCAGGATATGAGGCCCAGACCTCCCGTCAGGGGCCTCCTTGCCACTCCCCCCATGCCCCTCCCCCGCCTCCTGCCTGGGCTCAGCCTCTGCACATCCCGAAGAGCCTCTCAAAGGCAGCTCCAGGCCTGTGCAGAGCAGCCATGAGCGGACCCCACCCCGACCTGGCTGCAAGACCGCTCATCACTGCCCTGCCCACGGCTCCTGCCAGCTCTCAGCCTCCCCACCCAGCCAGCCTGCACTGTTCCTAAAGGCCTCTGGCTGTGGACAGGCTGCTCCACTCTGCCTGGTCACCCCACACAGCCTTCAAGGCTCACATTTCATCTCCACCACAAAGCCTGCGTGGAACCTTCCAGAAGCAACCTACCCAGGCCCTCATCCTGCATGTGGATGTCCTGCTGCCCCAGGGCCTTGCCCAGGCCTGCACAGGTACAGCGTTGACTCTGCCGAGCCTTGTGGGGAGAGTACCAGCTGCATGCTGGGGGTTGCCCAGAAGCATCCTACAGCCCCCAGACTGTGGCCAACTCATCCAGGCTGGGGTGACAGAGAACTCTGCCATCCCAGGGAGTTGAGACACTCACCCCCGTGTTCTGGGAAAGGAGGCTGTGAGGACAGGTGGCCAGACGCCCTCTGTGCCCCAAGGACTGGAGGGCAGCCACGGTAGTGGCCGGTGCCTCCATGAGTGGAGCCTGAGGCCGCCTCGCTGAGTAGTGGGAACTGGAAGAAACAGACGCGGAGGCCAGACCTGCTGGTCTCAGGACAGCTACTACCATGTACTCGCTGTATAGAGGGGAGGTGAGTGAGCCTGAGGGGCACAGGTGTGCTACCTTCCATCCGAAGGCGGTAGAGCATGGAGCAGCTGTCCACCACATCCAGCATCGTGCCTCTGGCCTGCAGTCGGGGCAGGATCTGGAAGACAGGCATGACCCTAGCCATACTCTCCTTATGGGCTGATGAGGGACCCAGGGCCAGCCAGGAGCATGTCTGGGTTATGTATGGGATCTGCCCAGAGCCAGCCCTCAGCAAAAGGGCGCCACTGTCTGGTCCCCACCACCTCGGCCATCAGGACTGTCACCCTGACTGTGACCAAGTGCTCAGACTCTACCAGGCACAAGAGAGGGCACCAGTGACCTGGAGAAGCCGCCCCCACTGTGTGCCCGGGAGCATGTGCTGGGCCCTGGCCCGTCACCCATCACCAAGCCTAAGACCAGGCTGGCAGGAGACCCTGTCCCCGGCCATACTTCCAGACTCAGCTTTGCTCGGGGGTGCCAAGATCCACATCTCACCGCACAGGTCCCCATCGCCTTCATTTCTCATTACAAAATCCCAACAACCGACAAAGGACTGCTTCTGGAAACTTCACTGATTTTCTGTGGTGTTGAGACCCCAGGCTTTATTTTTAAGGCCTGTGGGGGTACTAAGGACGATGAGCCATGAGACCGCACTGGGCCAGTTGATCCCCTGAGGCCTCACAAAATGGGCTCTGCACCAGCCATGTGTTGGTTGCCCTGGCAGAGACCGGCACACAGGTCTGACCGGCATCGTGGGTGTTGAGCCCGGTGCGGCCCAGGGGCACTTACGTGGGTGTCGTAGATCGTCAGTGCTTCCTCATAGTCGCCCTGCAAAACAAAGCTCCCATGATGAACGAGGCAAAGCGCAGCCCTGATAAATGAACAAAACCCCTGCCCATGGCCGCCACGTGCTGCTGAGGGGATGGGCAGAAGGTGAGGGCAGCAGAGGCCAGGCTCCTCGAGGAGACCCATCCGGGAAGGCCTTGTCTTTGCTGGGCAAAGTCAACACAGGTCAGGCACCCCCACTGAAACTCTCAGCTCCAAGACCTCCAGAATCCAAATCCTGTTCCGTGCTGATGTGACACCACAAGTGGAAACTTCCACACCTGACTTCAGCGGACAGGTCCCAGTCAGAGGGCAGACCAGGTGGAAGACGCCCCGCAGGCTACCTGTGTCAGGTGTGCAGGGAACTGTGCTCAGTCCCATCCCTAAGACGTACCAGGATGCCCTCCCATATGCAGATACCCCAGAATCCACAGTCACCTGGAATCAAACGCCCCAGGTCCCAGGCAGTTGGGACAGAGCAGCCAAGGTGGCTGAGCAGAGCTCGCTCTCGCCTCCCCTCCAGTCTCCTGCCTGCGTTTCCCACAATGCACATCCCACGACATGCCAGGTCTTCACCTCCCAGGCACTGATTTCTGTCTTTGGATATTTAGGGAACATGGTGCTTTTACCACGTGAATAGCAGTGCGGGAAGCACCCTTATGAACGGGACCCTCCGGTGGGATCACTGGGGTAAGGCGCCCGGAGGAGCAGCTCCTGGCCCACTCCTGCTGGGTGGTCTCCTGGTTCCTGCAGGGCCAACCTCTGGGGTGGGGGCTGGGCCGTTCACTGTAGCAGGTCTCGGTGGCCCCCGCAAACCACACATATGTGACCTGATTCCCAGGACCCAGCAGTGAGGAAAAGGCCGATAGCAACTCAGGCCTGGAAAGTCCGCCAAAAACCAGGGCGCTCTGGGTGCCAGGGCCCTGCCACCTGTGCCACCATGAGGGCACCCAGCGTGTTTCAGACAACGCGGGCTGGAGAGCAGCTCCTCTGCCCCAGGGGGTCACCTACCTTTTCAATCAGGAATAAAGCCCAGTGCCAGTAATTGTGACACGCAAGCATATCCGAGTCCTGGGAGAGAACGAGAGAGTTAGGGAAGCTCCAGGAGATGCAGAGGAACAAATGCTGCCTCGTGCTGCCAGTCAGAGCCAGCTCTGGGCACGGGCAGCTAGGATGCCTGGGTCAACCCAGGAGGATGTGCACTGGTGTCAGAGCTGAGACGTGGCTGCTGCAGGGCTAGCAAGGGGATGTTATTGTGCACCGGCTCCCTCTTCTGCACATACGATGTTAATTGAAACGACAAACCCATTATTCAGAGAGAGGGCATGAGGCCCATGGGGTACCCAGACAGAATCAAAAATGTGGACAACAGGCCCAGGAACAAGGTGGACAGGACTCGGCTTAGGGTTTGGACGGCCCTTAGTATCTCAAAGGTTTAAGGTGAATCCCGAGCTTTGCTCAGGTGGCCCCTTCTATGGTGTTCAATGCTGGGGCAATTGACCATGACATGACAGTGGTGGCACCCAGTACCTCGGAACCTAAGACAAGAAGAGTATGCCAGCCCTGCAGATGGCCAATGCACCATCCCCCCTGCTGTCCACACCCTCAGCTACACTGCAGCACCCTGAGGCCACCCCTGGGCTCCAGGCTGGCAGGAGGGCCAGCTCAGGACCTCCTGTCTCACCCCAGTGGGGCTCTTGTCTTCACGGTAATTTTATGATGTATTCCTTTTACAGCCAAGACCAATTCTAGAAACTTCCACCAACAGGTGTTGAGCGGTGCTTTGTAGCCATGGGCAGCGTGACAGAAATGTTTCAAGCACACCCGTGAACTCCTATGCCTGAAGGACACCCACTGAGTTCCCCGGGCAGGTGGCAGGGGGATGAGAACCGTACCTTCCAGTGCGCCTCCGAGTGCTGCATGAACTCCAGACCCTGCTGCACCTCTGCTCTCATCTCGTGGACGTGGGCCATCGTGTGCACTGACCACGCATCCGTCGGGGTGATAGACAGAGCCTGCGTGTGGGTGAGACAGTGCGGGTCAGTCAGGCTGCCTGGCCAGGCCACAGCACGTCTCTCACAGGTCTGGGTCCAGCTCAGAACCATCACAACCCCAGGACAGCCCATGTATGCATGCGTAGGGCACACCAGCAAAGGACACCGCGAGGCAGAGGTGTGCTACTGGCCCAGGGTTTGCAGCTGGGATGCAGCAGAGTCTTTCCAACACCAGGGCTCATCCCGGGACCCCACAGCCTCCTGCATACAGCTGAGGCTCCTGCATCTGGCCTCAGTTTCCCTCCAGTGCAGGGGCCCCGGATGCTGCCTTCCACTCAGGGCCTCCAGGAGAAGTGGACACTGTCCAGGTGAGCTTGCTGGGGACTGTCCAGTGCCCCTCAACTGGGGCCTCTCCACTAACAGACGGGCACTCTTCATGGGGTTTACTGGTGCTGACGGCACCGCAAGAGGTCAGAAGCCGCTCTCATGCCCAGAGAGGCAGGCAGGACCGCGGAGTGAACCTAGCCTCACAGTGGCATGCCGCCTCTGCTCCCGGGGTCAGCTCATGTTTACCAAGTACCCATAGGTACCAACCACAGGGAAGTAGACCGAGACTCAGGGAAGTCCCACGGACTGGCCCATGCCAGGTCCCATCACCAAAGCATGGGCTTCCATCCCCCAGCCTGCTGCCTTGGTCTCCACAAGCTAGGTGGTGTGCAGCTTGCCCTGGACTGCCAACTGCTACCTCCATGCTTCCTGGCCCTGCTCATCGGGACACAGACAGGAAGCAGGTGGGTCTGTTTGAGTGGGGACACGCCCTGGGCTGGGTTAAGGCTGAGTCCGAGTATGATGGGTGTGGCCCTGCTGGGCACACAGCTCTCACCCAGGGCAGAACGGAAGGGCTGTGGCTCACAGCTTCCACTGGCTTGCCCCACTCCTGCTCTGACATGAGCAGGGACTGACCAGTGCCCTCCCTTGCCTAGAGCCCTCCCAAGTGGCCCCTAGGCTCCCCCTCCTAGGACGTGCTGATCCAGCCCCAGCTGCCCAGCTCTGGCCGCTCAGGCTTGCAGCATCCCCAGCCAGTATCCATTACGGCCCTGCCCCACAATGCCTGGCCTGCAAGGGGCTGCCCCACAGGCTGTGCGGACAAATGACCCCATGGCTGCCTGTGCAGCTGCTCCAGTCCAGCCTGGCTCCTCGCTGTCCAGGAAGTCGCCTTACCACACGGGGATCACCTCCAGGAGCCATGTTGGACTGCGGTGAGGGAGCAGGGAGGGTGCTCTTCCACGTCTCCCTGCCACTTGTGTAGTCTCAGTCTGCACCTTTTTGCTGCCCTCTGGAGGCACCTGCCATATCCGGTGACCCACGGCCACCTTTGTTCATGCTTCTCTGACTGTACTGCCTGACCCAGGTGCCCAGGTGGATACCACCCAACAGGAAGGCCTGGGTGCCGTGGTCCCTGAGGGGCCTTCCTGGGGCAGCTGTGGGAGGGAAGTGCCTGGTCACCATGTCATGGAAGTAAAATCACTAGGAAGCCACTCAAGTCCTTGACCTCTGACTTGCAGACAAAGAAGCTGTGGCCCTTATCGCCATCCTGGGCTCTAATTCTGGGATGCAAAGTACCCCAGGGGTGCTATCTACTAGGGGTGCTGAGGGACACCAGGGCGACAACAGGGTAAGAGTCCTGACCTTGTCTCAGGGAGGCTGGAGTCTGGTCTTGGCAGCTTTAAGCTCCCTGTCTGTTTAAGAGGCCTTAGAGAATCTGGCTCACCTCTTACCTTGTGGTCTTGGCCTCTCTGAGCAATGGGAGAAAGGCATCACATGGACAGAGTGTGAGTGACAGCAGGTGCACTTGGAGTCCCCAGCCTGAACCAAGAGCAGCGGCCGCCCCCTGGACATCAGTGTCCACTCCTCTGAGGAGGGCAGAGAGGACGAGGTGCACACTGCAGCCTGTCACTTGTTCTGGGCCCATGCACAGAGCAGCATCCACCATACCCAGTGCCAGCCTCATGCCACAGGTGGGGGCCACGGTCTGATACCGAGGGCTGCTGGGAAACACCCAGTGGATGCCACATTGCCCGGCCTGCTGGACCACCGGTGAGCACCCTGACCTGGGGGATGCTCTAGGGCAGGGCTCGGGGCAGCTCTATGGAGAGGTGAGTGAAGTCCTGGCTACAAAACCAGCATCCCACATTGTCCTGGCTGTTCTGCTTCCTCTCCTTCCACATGCACTTGGGAGGGCATAGATGATGGACAAGTACTTGACCCCTGCCACCCACCTGGAAGACCCACATAGAGTTCCTGGCTTCTGGCTTTGGCCTGGCCTAGCCCCAGCTGCTGCTGGCTTTGGGGAGTGAACCAACAGATGGAAGGGATCTCTTTCCCCTCTCCCTGTCCCTGTCCCTCTCCATCTCCATCTTTCTCTCTCTGTTGCTCTCCCTATCAAATAAATCAATCTTTGGAAAATGTGTGTGTGGTGGGCAGGGTCCAAACCATGCAGGAAGAAACAAAACGCCCAGTTCAGGCCCAGCAGGTATCAGCCTCCGTCCCCGACCTCTGTGCAGCCCTCTGAGCCTCGTGTGCAGACAGTGATGCTGAGAAACGTGAAGTTCAAGGAGGAAGGTTTACATCCATTCCCTACACTGTCCCAGCAGTGCCAAGCATAGGCCCTGGAAGCCGACAGAGCTGGTGGGAACACAGAAGCCCCGAGTGCAACCCGGAGCCAGGGGCTGAGCAAAGCCTCCCCAGCTTCACCCTCTGCTGCAGGCCTGGGCTGTGTCTGGCCAAGGGGCGTGGCTCAGAAGCCACAGAGGCACGGGGAGGCAGGGGTCAGCTTTCTGCGCAGGGCAGCTGCTGGCACTGCAGAGAGCCCTATGCTTGGGGACCTTCAAGGAGACTGGCCAGGGTCAACCAGTAGGTGGCCCTCTTCATGGCCACGCTCTCATGGCTAGAGCAAGTCTTGAAATAGTGGTCTACTTACCTCTTTGGCAAGTTTTTCTGCCCGATCATAGAAGTTGGTTTCCATCAGTCCAAAAGAGTAGATGCCTTTCACATAGCTAAAGACAGAGAAAACAAGTCACCTCAAAATACAATAGGACAGGCTGGCGCCGTGGCTCAACAGGCTAATCCTCCGCCTTGCGGCGCCGGCACACCAGGTTCTAGTCCCGGTCGGGGCGCTGGATTCTGTCCCGGTTGCCCCTCTTCCAGGCCAGCCCTCTGCTGTGGCCCGGGAGTGCAGTGGAGGATGGCCCAGGTGCTTGGCCCTGCACCCCATGGGAGACCAGGAAAAGCACCTAGCACCTGGCTCCGGCCATCGGATGAGCGCGGTGTGCTGGCCGCAGCGCGCCGTCTGCGGCAGCCATTGGAGGGTGAACCAATGGCAAAGGAAGACCTTTCTCTCTGTCTCTCTCTCTCACTGTCCACTCTGCCTGTCAAAAAAAAAAAAAAATACAATAGGACAGGCGGGGAGCACTGCTCTGTGCCCTCCAGTACATGGGCCGATGTCCCAACTCCCAGGGACCGTGACAGGACCCTGTTAGACTCAGGCTTTGCAGAATCCGCCACGTTAAGATGAGGGCACACTGGACTGGGTGGGCCCCGGGCAGTGAGTGTGTCCTAAAGAGGCCATGAGAACGGAGAAGGAAGATGGCGCTGAGGAAGCAAAATCAGCGGGGACAGCCACAAGCCTGAGAACCCCAAGGACCCAGCCAACAGCAGTGGCTGCAAGAAGATGTCAGGCCCCCCTGAGCATGAGGCGGGCGTTGGCCTTGAGCACACAGGCAGGTGCACCCCAGCTGCTCCGAGTGCCCTGCTTGTTAACACCATTACAGCTGCTCTCAGCTCTCTGGGTTCCGACTGATGAGGGGCTAATGACCTCCGTCAGCAGAACCATAACAGGGCAGGGCCCACCTGGATTAGTGCCCTCCCACCCCCAAGTCATCTGCACAGGGTCTCCCTCCACCCCACCCCTGCCCCATCTGACTGGTGAAGCCCCCATGGTGGGACAGCCGAGGACTGCTCCCTGGGAAGCTCTCCTGCCTGGGGTCTGTCTGTGGCTCCTCCTTTGCTTCTGCAGCTCGGCTCCCAGCCTCTGCCCAGCTGGACACCCCCACGGCACAGCCAGGCTCCTCCCCAGGCCAGGGGACCTGGGGCCGGGACCCTGTCCACTTCGCTCTCACGGGCCCAGCCAGGATGGGCCTGACTTCC
>JADBBT010000780.1:0-26363 GCA_015711505.1 Sylvilagus bachmani | reverse complement strand
TTGTGTATTTATACTTATTACTTTACCAAGTGCGCTGGCATTGGTACCTGCCTCCTTGGTAAGATTGAGTTGAAATCCCCTGGCACATTTCTAGTTCCACCATTGGAGGTAAGTCCGAGTGAGCATGTGCCGACCTATATATCTCCTCCCTCTCTTATTCCCACTCCTATGTTTAACAGAGATCACTTTTCTGTTAATTTTAAACGCCTAAGAATGATTGGGCATTGATTACAGAGTTCAACCAGTGGTCTTATGTAGAACAAACAGCAACAACAACAACAACAAAAATACTAAAAGGAATAAAATAGTAAGTTGTTCCTCAACAGTCTAGACAAGGGCTGATCATGTCATTGTCTCTCATAGTGTCCATTTCACTTCAATGGGTATCATTTTAGATGCTTGTTTAGTTGCCATCGATCAGGGAGAACATATGCTGTTTGTCCCTTTTGGACTGGCTTATTTCACTCAGCATGATGTTTTCCAGCTTCCTCCATTTTGTTGTAAATGCCCGGATTTCATTGTTTCTTACTGCTGTATAGTGTTCCATAGAGTACATATCCCATAGTTTCTTTATCCAGACATCCGTTGATGGACATTTAGCTTGATTCCATGTCTTAGCTATTGTGAATTGAGCTGCAACAAATATTGAGGTGCAAATGGCTCTTTTTTTCTCCCCCTTTAATTCCATTTGTGTAAATTCCAAGGAGTGGGATGGCTGGGTCCTGGGGTAGTGCTATATTCAGGTTTCTGAGGACTCTCCAAACTGTCTTCCATAGTGGCTTTACCAGTTTGCATTCCAGCCAACAGTGGATTCGTGTCCCTTTTTCCCCACATCCTCGCCAGGTTCTAACCCCAGCTGCTCCTCTTCGGATCCAGCTCTCTGCTACGGCCTGGGAAGGCAGTGGAGGATGACCCAAGTCCTTGGGCCCCTGCACCCACGTGAGAGACCCGGAGGAAGCTCCTGGCTCCTGGCTTCGGATCAGCGCAGCTCCAGCCATTGTAGCCAACTGGGGGGTGAGCCAGCGAATGGAGTACCTCTCTCTCTGTCTCTGCCTCTCTCTGTAACTGTATTTCAAATAAATAAAATAAATCTTTAAAAAAAAAAGAAGATGGCTCAAGTGGTTGGACACCTGTACCCTCATGGGAGAAGCAGAGGAAGCTCCTAGGTTGTGGCTTTGGATCAGCCCAGCTCCGGCCATTGGTGGTCATTTGGGAAGTGAACCAGCAGATGAAAGACCACCCCCCCCATAACTCTTCCTCTCAAATAAATAAATAAATTATTAACAAAAAATAAATAGGGCCTGTCTGCACCATGGATTGTGATGCAGCCACAAATGAGACAGAATGTCCGGACATGTGTTACAACAATTGGATGCATCTTGAAATCATTTGAAGTGAAAGGAGGCATACACCGAGGGTCAAAGATTCTATGTGTGTTTGTGAAAAATCGTAGAAGCCTGACTTGTTTTTAAAAGATTTTATTTATTTATTTCAGAGGTAGAATTACAGAGAGCGAGAAGGAGACAGAGAGAGAGAGAGAGAGGTCTTCCATCCGCGCATTCACTGCCCAAATGTCCAACAGTGGCCAAACAGGGATGATCTGAAGCCACGAGCCAGGAGCTTCCTCAAGGTCTCTTACGTGTGAGCAGGGACCCAAGGACTTGGGCCATCCTCCATTGCTTTTCCAGGCCATTAGCAGAGAGCTGGATTGGAAGTGGAGCAGCCAGAACACAAACCGGCACCCATATGGAATGCCGGCACCACAGGTGGAGGATTAGGCTGCTGGGCCACAGCACCAGCCCCACAAGCCTGACTCTTGTAGTCCAGTCAGGTTGCAGAGCAGTGTGGTGGACGTCAGGGACTGGGGGAGGTGGGAGTGAGAAAGGACCCCTTGATGGAATCAAGATTTCCTGTGGGACTCCTGGGAACATGGTGGGAATTGATGGAGGTCAGGGTGTCCCAGGATTCTGAAATGACTGAATGCCACTGAATGGTACCCTTCCAAGGGCAAATCTGAGCTTGTGTGAATTTGTCTTCAGTGAGCAACTTTTAAGTAGCAAACATAGGAGTTTGTAGGGAACCCAGCCTGACGTGGCTGTAGCCATCTCGGTCATATCCACCATCACGCACTTTAGGTGAGCCTGGAGGTCATGATGTTACCCGTTAGGATAACCTGCTGCTCTGCTCTGATGCCCTGGAGCATGCCTGTCTCCTGAGAATGTCCAGGTGCACTGTGGTCACCGTAAGCAACCTTTGCCTTTTGAAATCCTTTCTCTCCTGCCTCGTGGAGTGAAGATCTTATGTCTCTTGGCCGCCGGTTCTGTCCCTGAGTCACCACAGTAAATTACACTTTGTGCCTTCCTGGACTTTCTGTCTCTCTCTCCCATTTCTCCACACCTCTGCCTCTGGCAGCCGGTTAATGAGAGCCAGGTTTTGCCGAATCCGAGAACTCGGGCCAACGTCATAAAGTGGGTGTGTCGGGGCCCGCTTTGTGGCACGGCAGGTTAAGCCGCCCTGTGGAGGCTACCATCCAATCTGGGAGCACTGGTTCGGGTCCCAGCTGCTCTGCTTCTGATCCAGCTTCTTGCTACTGCCCCCTGGGAAGGCCGCAGCAGATGTCCTGGTGCTTAAGACCCTGCCACTTGAGTGACAGTCACACATGGTGTTCCAGCTCGTGGCTTCAGCCTGGCTGAGCCCCAGCATTTGTGGTCATTTGGGGAGTGAACCACAGCCAACGGACGATCTCTTTGTCTGCCCCTCCCTCTCTGTCACTACACCTTTCAAATAAGTAAAATAAACCTTATGGGAAAGAAAGAAGATTGGGGGCCGATGTTTTGACGTAGTGGGTAAAGCTGCCGCCTGGGAGGCCTGCATCCCACACGGGTGCTGGTTCACTTCTGGGCTGCTCTACTTCCAAATCCAGCTCCATGTCAATGGCCTGAGGAAAGCAGCAGAAGAGACGGCCTGAGTGCTTGGGCCGCTCCCAACCACTGGGAGTACTGGAAGAAGCTCGTGGCTCCTGGCTTCATCCTGGCCCAGCCCTGAGAATTGTAGCCATCTGCAAGCGAACCAGTCTCTCTGTCTCTCCCTCTCCCTGAAACTCTTTCAAATGAATACATCTTTTTGAAAAAAGTACAATAATAAATAAAAACAAGTGGTTTTGGAAAAAAACAAACCACTTAGGCAATGAACTTTTAAAATACTTGTTTAGCAAAGTTGTTGTGCCTATGTATATGTGTGTGTGTGTATATATATGTGTGTGTGTGTGTATATATATATGTGTGTGTGTGTGTGTATATGTGTGTGTGTGTGTGTGTGTGGTGTTGATGGGAAAAATGCCTATTTTTGGAAATAAATGAATTAAATATATAAATGTCCAGGAGACCGTTTCCGTTTTTTGCAAAACTCTTTCGGGTGTGTCAGACCGAGAAGCACCTGGGATTTTATAGCTGCTGCTTCATTCCACCTCTTGCCCTGGTGGGTTGCTTCCAATGAAGGGTGGGTGCCTTCAGCCTGCTCAGACGCTGCACTAGGAAAGGAAGACCTCTTGGGTCCCCTGAACAGATTCTTGGGGACCACAACCAGGGTTCCATTCTACCAAGTAACTGTTTAGGCCTGGCTGAAGACCCCTTTTCTTCTGTGGCCTTTAACCATCCTTTCCAGGTGTGGGCTTTAGTGATGGATGTGATGAAAGGGGAGACCAGGGAACAGAGACATTAGGGCATGATGTGAAAGACACACAGCTAGCGAGTGGCGGGCCTGCGCGGCAAATCCACATCTGTCTCTGTGATCTGAAGCCATCCCATGAACTGGCCCCACTCTGCACACCCCAGGAAAGTAGGTGGGTAGGATGGGCAAAGAAGCCAGTTGAACGCTTCATTCAGCTGGCACACGGGTACAAAAGGGGTCTGATGTGGGCCTTGTTTTGTGGGTGGCATGTGGAGCAGAGTGGCTTGGTCTTGCTCCGTGGCCCCCGGGGACCAGTGCTGTGCTAGGACTGTCTCAAACCTCACCCCGTGATAGCTGATCCTGGGCATCACTTGCCAACTCGGCATTCAGGAGCCCCACCACGGAGCAGGCTGGACTCTGGCCCAGGCGCATTAGCAGGGACCTGGATTGCAAATGGAGCAGCCGGGACTTGAGCCTGCTCCCAATATGGAATGCCGACATTGCAGGTGGCAGATTTACCCACTGCACCACAGCACTGGCCTCATCTGCAGATCACTGAAGGGGCAGAGAGTCCACGATGCCTCATGCATGGCGTGGGCCTGGCTTCGTGTGTTCCGGCAGAAGCTGGATCCCTCCTCTGTGACTCTGGAGAGACCAGCGGCCCTTATGCTTTCTGTTGTTCCTGCTTCCCCAACTCACTTTGTGAAAACTCACCCCCAACCCCCCATATCTCCTCCAAGCAGAATTTGGGGTAATGTCGGCAATCATTTGTTCGTTCATGCATTCAGTCCCTAGAGGGGCAGGGTGGAGCTGGCCGAGAGGGAGTCCGGCACCTCTGCTCCGAGGATGCATTAGCACTTCCTGGTTTCCATAGAAAGCCCGCGTCAGAGGTTTTGATGACATTCTGGTTTCTATGACAACCGGGGCAAGCCATTCCTTCCTGGCAGCAGACACGTTTCACAGGGATATTCACAGACTGGAGACATGGAATAACTGTAGAAACATCAGAACCCGTAGGTTTCTGCCGTCAATGTGAGTGTGTGAGCGTGTGTGCCTGTGTCGGGAGTGGGTGCTCTTTTAATGGGCCATGAAGGCCTCTCATCCCTCCTGTTGATGAGAGAGGCCAGCAGCTCCTGTTGAAGGGGGCCTGAGGACATCGAGTAAGGAATGTGTCTCCCCCCCCACCCCAGCACTCTCATGGTCCTGCCATGGCAGCTGTTGTGTGAGGGCTTTGCCATCGGAGCGCTTTAAAGTGCAGACCCACCCCCCGCCCCCAGGATCTGTGAACGTACACCTATGCGAAGCCAAGGTTGGGGCACGTCCCCTTAGTGATGGGACTTCACTCTTGGTACGCGTCCTTGCGGTGATGAGAGGTCGGGTGTAGTACGTGAGCAGGGGGAGATGTGAAACCAGAGACTGCTCAGACACAGTGGGTAGCCTGGATGGTGACGTGTAACTCTGTGACCCAGGGGATGGGGCTACTCTACCCACCCTGGCTAGCTCACCCAGGGCCTACTCTACTCACTCTGGCTAGCTCACCCGGGGACCGAGCATCACTCCTCCAGAAGACACATATCCCGTCTGCACACCCCTCGCTGCAGCTGGGTGAGTGCAGGTCGAGTCAGTAAGGGCCCCTTCTTGGTTGTAGAAGCAGTGCAGGCAAGCTCCCTCGCAGATGTCGTCAGGGTACTGTTGCACGTGCGCACGCTGTGCAGGGGATCCGGGTCTTTTCTGTGTTCTCCATGCTCCCAGGAGGGAAGTTTCGCCTTGACAGGACATGCTGTCTCATCTCCGTCACCATCTGCACTTCAGGATGGAGCAGATTCGAGGCACAGGGCATCCAATCTCCAGGCCCTACTGCCACGCAAAGCTCCCTGATTCTGACACTGTGACCCTGCCGGCCCCACCTTCCCCTTCCTTAGGACTCCCTGAGAGCGTCGGCCAGTCAGAGCCTTCCTTGTGGGCAGGAGGTCAGCAGGCAGGTGAGCTGGACGTGCCCTACCCTCGATTCCCGTCCTCTAAGGGCTACTCCCGATTTATACCCTTCAGAGACGCGCAGCCTGGGATTGCCCTGGACACTGGCAGTCCGCAGTGGCCATCCCACCCCGCCCTCGGCACCCAGCGCTCTGTCTGTGGCCCACAGAAAGACCTGTGCCTGCAGAATCATTGCTGGTATACTCTCCAGAGAGGTTGAGGGTCCCAGCTTGGAGCGGGCCCTCCTCTCCCATCCCACTACCCCGTCAACAGCTCACAGCTCCCTGTCATCCCTGGGAGGGGTCTTGGGGATCATGAGCCCTTTCCGTGGCCTCCTGCAGAGCCTTCACGGAGCTGGGCCTGACTCTTTCCTCAAGTCCAGGCCCGTGCTCCTAGGGTCTCCTCCTCCATGCCTGTGGGTTTGCTAGCTGCGGTGCCTCCCCAGCTTTCTCCCGACGTGGCTGCGCCCGCCCCTCACAACCCCGGACCCCCTTTGTCGCCCTCTCTTTCCAGCCTCACCCCATGCTGGCCTCAGAATCATTTCATCGACTTTCCCACTTGATGGCTGCACACATGAGTAGGTGCGGTCGTGCCTCTGTGTGTCCGTGTGCCATGCGTGTGTCCATGAGTGCCACATACAGCCATGGGGTGCTGGCAGACTGGAGTGTGCCTTGTGGTGTTTTACATTATTGTGGATCATTTTCCAATGTTGCTCCCCCCCCACCCCACCCCACCCCCGTCTTCTCGGCCTCCAGTTGGCTATGGCTGCTCTGCGTCAGGTTGCGAGTGCTAATAATGAGTATTTCTTGCCAGGTCTATGAAAGATTCCTGCAAGAAAGTGTCGAATGTAGTCTCACCCTTCCTGGTTTCTGTGGTACGCCTTTGCCAAGCCTGCTTTTGCTTTTGCTCACCTCTGTGTGATTCTGCAGGCCCTGTCCCCCCCCCGCCCCCCCCGAGTCTCCATACAGGAAGATGGACACGCACATGCACACACGTGCCTGACCTCTGCCTGATATTTCACGAGAGTTGACAAGTTGCGCCTGCCCTCATGTCCTGTGTCGATCGTGCTCCTCTCTGTGGTGTAGCCACATCGTGAGGTTTCTGTTCACCATACCGGATGCTTTTTTGGCGTTTCTGTGTCTGTCTTGTGCTAAGGGAAGTACGCGTAGCACTGTCCTCCTGGTGAGTGTCAGTTTTCCATAAGCTGCATAATTCACCTGAGTCTTCTCTGTGCCCACCCACGAGGCTCCGCCTCAGTCCTCCCATTGGACACGCAACGCACTGCCGTGGGCTTAGAGCCCGGAGTCATGGTCCTTGGCCCGTGGACAGCACCCGGCATCTGCCCAATAGGGCACGGGTGGTTTTCAGGGTGCACAGCACCCGACTCACCTTGTGAGCACGACAACCCTCTGTCTTCATGCAGGACAGAGGGCTCCTCAGTGGATCCCCAACCAAAAGACATGCCTCGTTCACTGGCCAGAGTGTGAATGATTGTGGAGCTCTCATCCTCAGCAATGAGGAGGTGACCCTTACTTTCGTAGGCCTAATGTACTCTGTGCGTGCTTATGGGAGCTACGGGGGTCTGGAGGTCTCGTCTCCCCTGAGCAGGTAGCAGAGAGTGTGGGGTGATAGCACCTTTGAAGGAAAGGCGGCCTGACCTGGCAAGGGGGCTGTGCTTTGAAAGGGAGAGTCTGCACTCTGGTCTTCAAGTAGAGGTCTGGGTAAGAGACCAGGACATTTGCACAGCCCTTGCCTCAGGCGCTCCTGTGATTCCTTCTCTGAGTAGTAGATGATGGGGGTGGGGGGTGGGGAGGTGCCTGCCCAAGGGGTTGCTGCTGCTGCTTTGTTGTTCAAGGAAATTTGAGAGGCAGTGCTCTCCTCACTTGAATGTGAAGGTGCCTATCTGTTTATATCCTAGCTCACGGTTTGCAAGGTGTCAAAACGAATTCTCTTTTCCTCCTATGAAAAAACTGAGGGCAGTTCAGGATTCTGATGCTTGTGATCTTTACCATTGACAGATCTCCTGTATGCACAAAAAAGAGAAACAGAAAAAGCATTCTCCAAGAAAGTGTGACCTCTATTAATGTATGATATTAGATTAGTGACCAAACTTCAAGGACAATGCGTAGATGTAAATCCTCACGCAATCTACAAAAGCACCGCTAACACAGTGACACCCTTCAAACTTAAGAAAGAACGCAAAACAGAAAGACTCATATGTACGCTTCTGTGGCTTTCTGCTGCCAGTGGAAAGGTGCAAGCATCCATTTTCTTCATCAAAGGGGTTCTACGAACTGCTCCTTTATCACCGAGAGGCACGTGGCCAGCTCATCCTCACAGGGAAATGTGTGTGCTGAGGGAGGTTTAAAGTCACACCCCTGACCGCTGAGAAGCAGCTCTGGTCAACTGCTCCTCACAGAGGGAGGAGTGTTGGGGTGAGGATGAGAGGACGCCTGCCCCCGAGCAATGCTGTGGGGCGCCACCTCCACAAGGACCCCAAGTGGGAGAAAGCTTCCTGAGGGGTGGGAGATGGTTTTGGCTATTCAGAAACTTTCCCCCAGATTGCTTGAAGTGCCCACCTGGGCTAGGAGCTTCCGCAGTGACTTTCCCTACATCATGGCTGTTGATAGGAGAAAGAAAAGCCCATTTGATTATATGCTGTGAGGTCCTTTGATCCTCGAGCAAAATGCTAATGGGCTAGAACACAGGTTGTGCCCCCAGAGCATCAACACTTGTTTTGGGGGATTTTATTCTTAGTGCCCTGAAGTTGACTGAGATGTTACACAGTTCCCACTCAAGACTCATAGTATTTCCCTTTTGTTTTAACTCTGCAGGTGGTGTTTGGATGCAGCGTGCAATACCGGATGCATTGCCAGTCGCCGGTCCCCAGGGAATGTGGAGTTACTTCAACATCTTGATTTGGTGGTGTTGCCATTCTGTTTCTTGCACAGGGTTCCTGGTTGGCACAAAAGCATGCATCTTTTCTACCTCTGAGTCTCTGTCTCTGTTTCTTTCATTCTCTCTCTCTCTGTCTCTCTCTCTCTGTCTTTCTCTCTCCCCCCATTCTCTCTTTGCCCCTCCTACTTCTCTATCTACTGTGTGTCTGTCCACCTACCTCTATTGTATACCTGTCAGCTCACTATCATGCACGCAACTATAATCAGATATCTCTGCTTCTGTGTACATCCTTCATTATCTAATCTGTATCCATCTCTTTTTCTCAGTCTCTGCATGCAGTTATCCTTTTTTTCTTTCAGTCTATATACATTTTATATCATTCTGTACATTCATGTGGTCTTCTAGATGGGACCTGTATTTATCTGTGTGTATAAGTGCATCTGTCTTGGCTGTATCAGTCCCCGGTCAGTGGCCATCAATCTAGCTCTGCATTTCTGTCTGTGTAAATATTTCCACTTCCCTCTACATCTGGCTCTCCACGCAACCGTCTGCCTACTTACCAAGCAACCTATCTAGTGACCTATCCTTCTCTCTGGTGGGAGAGAAGACAGTTCTATTCCCACTGGTACAAAATATGATCAGAAAACCATACACAAACCTATACGGAAGTGCTGCATAGAAGGCATTGGGGCAGTGGGCCACAGCGTGTGGTGAGAGGATTTGATAGTGGGACTTGACATACTCCCTTCAGATCATTCTCTTAAGGAGGCATTGATGTTTTGGTCAGAGATATAATGATCACTGATGTTGGAAAGTGCCACGTTAAAAGTGTGCGTTTCACGCTTGAAAAGATGGAGCCAAACGTGGATACAGAATAGTATTCAAATCGCTGTGCGGTATAAACATAATGTAGGAACATGCTATCCTATACTATGGGTATAAGTGTCTAAAACAAGAGGAACCTTCTGGAGCCTGCGGGGGCTTGTATGTTTGCAAGAAGCATTCCCTGGTGATGGAATGGCAGATGAGTCCTGTAGTTCTTTTTCGGTAATTTTAAACATCATTTCAGAGAGTTTGGCGTGTGTATTTTTAAATTGAGGACCTAAATGGAGCCATAAATGGCATTTGTCCTGGAAGAGAACGGTTGACAGGGATGTGTAGAGGCAGTGCGAGTGCATTACATGCATGGATCCCAGGCATTGTGGTTCTGTGTGTGCTTGTGTATATGCGCATGCGTGCCTGTTTGTGCGTGTACTGGAGCTTGAGGGTGCTCCGTCACATGTATTCTGTAAAACGTGTGGCAGGTGCAGCTGAGGGGAGACTGAAGCAGCTGAGTCACCTGTCATTCCTTGTCCCCTGTGGTCTTTGTCGTCATGACGCCGGGGCCCTGAGCTCTCTGACACAGAGGGCGCCAACCCCATGAGATCAAAGACCCTTGTCCAAGAAAGGTTTGTGTGGGAGAGCCCCAAAAGCATGACTATCTCATCGTCATCGTACACTAAAAATTCCATCAGGAATGTGCTTCCACAAAGGCAGACATGCCAGCGGTCGCCAAGGAGATGACCTCTTTGCTTTAAGAAACCAGCTTCGAGGTCAGTGGTGCACAGGCTGGGTGTACAGATGAGTTGTACTGCGTGCAGGTGGAGTGCAGAGAGAACAGCCAAGCGTGTTCTCCAAGTGAGCGGGAGTGGGAAGATGGGAAGATGGGAAGAGCAAGACACAGAGAATGCCTGCCTCTCCCACAGTGCATGTTCCCACCACTTTGGCCGCTGCATTCAACAGTTGGGAACCCCTGGATGCCATGGTTGCAAAGAGATTCCCCGAAAGCAGTGTGAGAAAGTGAGCCCTTTCAAGAAAGTTGTCCAAGCTGCTCTTATGTTAGGAACTTTGGTTTCATGTAGTGCACGGGGGTGGGGTGGGGGGGGGGAGGAAGAGGATTAGGGAATGCATTAGAAGCACACACATCAATAGGGTAAAAGGTGAGCGTGTGTCACATGCCATCCCCTGGGTCGGTCCTCCCATGAAACTCACACTCTGCAAGCCAGTTTAATGTTGTTTGAGAGTCGGGGGAGGAGAGGAGACACATTTTTGCTTCCAGTGCGGACAGAGTCCCAGAAAGCCTGCTGAAGTCACATTCGAGTGTCTGGAGCAGAGGCAGTGGTGAAAGCTGGAAGCATTTTAGAATGCAGGAGCAGGAAGAAAAGATATGTGATATCCACTTTCCCGGGTCGGATTAAGCTATCAGTCCTCCTTCAAGGGGTCTTGCATTCTGGAGCTGGGGATGGGAGCAGGATGAGAAAAGTGCCCCCAGGTCATGGGTTTAATTGCCGATCTCTTTGGCATCTTACAGATCAGCCACTGGAAGGGGACCGGTGCTAGGTCTCCACGGTTGGCCTCATCCGGTCTGTGGAAGGACGGTGTGCTTCATAGCAGGTCCGAGGTCTACTGACAGGCAGCTGGACGTGACAACCGAGAGCTCCAGCTCCCAGGAGAAGACTCACCGCGACCCACGTGACACTGGGTGAGACTCCCCTCTGCTAAAGATCCACCTGCAACCATTCCCTAGCGACTTCTGGAGGCTGCGCGGTGCTGTTCCCTGCTGCTCATGCTGCAGTCACTTGTGTGATAATGGGATGTCACAGATTCAGGGTGGGTGGCAGAGGGTTTTAAGCACCACACAGACCTGCAGGTCTCAGCCCAGGCCCAGTGTGGGCAGCAGCCATTATCGAGTTGCTAGCCAAGAACCATGCAGGTGATTATGGGGGAAACTCTGCACTCTGTGTGCAAGCTCTTGAACATGGCTCTGTGCTGGTACCCAGCGTCTGAGCCCAGGGGTTGGCCTCTGGCTTCCGGTGGTGGGCAGGGCCGCATTGGCACCTCAGGAAGGAAAAGAAGGAAGCCTTGCCCTTGGTCGAAGCTTGAGGAGCGCTGAAGCCACACCGTGACCAGTTAGGAAAAGGGAACCCCGACACTTCAGCCACCCACCCAGTCGGGTGCTCTTCCGTGTGCCACTAAGATGAGTTTGGGGAGCATTCTGGGGTTTTGTCGCTACTCTGACACCTCCCCTCTCTTGTCCCAGAAGCTTGCCCTCCCTCTGCCCCCTGTCTGAGACGTACTCCCCTTCCTTCCCTGCGGTAGCTACCCTCGGCCTCATGGAGCGGGGCGCTCCCACTTCCACATTACGATTGCGTTCTGATAGACTCCTTGGTTTCTTTCTCTGTGTCGCAGTGTGCTCCAGGATCATCCTGGACAGCTCGAGTCCAGGCCTCTCCGGAGGACTCGGGGGGAGGAGCACAGCCCCCACCTGCTGTGTACCCTTTGCAGTCCTTTGGCAAAGGAAATCGGGCCCAGAATAGCGGCGGCAACAGCAGCCAGACACCGAGGCCGCTTCTGATTTCCTCTTGGTGTGAGACACTCGAGTCGTAATGGTTGCCAAGTACATCCTGTGTGATTGGCGGGGCCACTTGTGGCCAGCAAAGGTTTTGTCCAGACGCGGCCCCTCACCAAAAGCTAAGAGGAAGAGGGCGCTGTTGGTAGCCGTTCAAATCCTCGGAGTCGATGAAAAAATCAGAGTGAAGAGAGCAGACGTGAAGGCCCTGACCACCTCTGACCTCGAAGCGGTTGCCTTCTCAGCTAGGACAATGCCGAAGGGCAGCATGCCACTGGGCCAGAAGAGGGGCTACAGAAGGGCCCTGAGAGCGGCCTGGGAGATGCTACGCAAGAGAGCAAGCTGGGGCCAAGAACAAAAAGCAAAAGCGCCAAAGGCCCCAGCACCGCCCCAAAAGACCAGACAGAAGCCAGGCTGCCCACTGGCTCGTAAAAGGCACAGGAAGCCGAGAAGGGCCCTGTGGACCAGGCGCAAGAAAAGTAAGAGGCCAGGACCAGGACCAGGACCAGGACCAGGGCCGACGCCTTCAGAGAGCGAGGATGCCGCCCTGCTGGGGGAGAAACCGCAGGAGCCCATGAGCGCAGCCCCTCCTGCAGCCTTGGCGCAGACCGAGGCCCCCCACAGCTCCAGTGTGGGCCAGAAGGTCCCGACACTGGCGAGCCCGAGAAAGAGAAAGGCAAGAGAAAGGCCAGAGGGCAAGGGAGGAAAGGCAGGCACCTCGGACGTCGCATGCCTGACCCCCACGGTTGTGGAGGAGGGTGCTGGTGCCACCCAGGACCATGGGGTTCCATCTCAGCCTCTTGGGCTACCCCGCGCTGAGCCCAGGGCTCTGTACAAAGAGGCACAGGACAGCTGCCCAACGACCCAGGCAGCGTCCCCAGAGTGCTCCATGTCCACTAAACGTACAGAGGACTCTGGAGAAGCTGCCTCAGAGGCAGTCTCACAAGCGGCTAGGGTGCCCTTCAAAGACCGTCTCCCAAAGCTGCGAATTGTCTTCCGTACACCAAAACGAAAAAAGAAGCTCCGGAAAGCAGCCCGTGACAAGGTTCCTCCCAGGAGCCGTGGGAAGACTGGCAAGAAAGGGGGAAAGGGACGAGTTGCAGGATTCCTGACTCCCGGGCAGAAGCGCTCCAACAAAAATCAAAGGCTGGTTGACAAAGGACCTCCCAAGGTCCCTAGAAAGACTGGCAGGAAGGAGAAAGAGGGACCAGCCACAAGCGACACAGCACTCCAGGAGACGCGTCCCACCAAAAAGCAAAGGGTGGATGACAGAACGCCTCCAGAGATCCGTGGGACATACAAGAAAGGGGAAGAGGAGCTGTCCACCATCTCTGCAGCTCCCCGGGCAACACCCCGCATCAAAAGAGGAGGGCCGCCCCGCAAACGACCACGAAAGGTCCCTGGCAAGGCGGGCAGGAATGAGGAAGATGAACTAGCCACTATGTTCATGGCTCTCCACGTGTCGCCCCCCACCGAAACGCAGCAGCTGGTTAACAAACCACTCTCCAAGGTCCCTCGGAAGGGTGGCAGGAGAGCAGAGGAGGGAGCACCCACCACCCTCGTGACTCTCCAAGATACACAGCCCGCTGAACAGCCAAGGCTGGAAGACATAGAACCGCCCAGGATCTCTGGCGAGCCCTACAGGAAAGAAGAAGGCCCCCACACCAGCATCGCAACTCACCAGGAGTCGCCCCCCACCGAACAGCTAAGGCTGACTGATGAGGGACTGCCCAAGGTCCACGAGAAGTTTGGCAGGAAAGGGGAGGAGGGAGCACCCAGCAGCCTCATGGCTCCCCAGGAGATGGACTGCATTGAAAAGGCTAGGCTGGTTGACAAAGAACTGCCCAGTATCCATGGCAAAACTGACAGTAAAGGGGAAGAGGAGCCATCTACAAGCTTTGCAACTTCCCAGGAGACACCCGCCATCGAAACGGGACAGTTCGATGACAGAGAAATGCCCGTGATCCCTCAGAAGGGTTACAGGGAAGAGGAAGAGCGACCAGCCATTCGCATCATGACTCTTCAACATACACAGTCCACTGAAAATGGAAGGCTGTTTGACAAAGGACCAACCAAGGTGCCTGAGAAGCCTGACATGAACCAGGAAGAGCGACCAGCCACAAGTACCATGGCTATCCAAGTGACACTTCCCACCCAAAAGCAAAGGTTGGAGGACAGAGTACTTCCCAAGATCCATTGGACTTACAAGAAAGGGTTAGAGGCGTTATCCACCAGCTTTCCAGCTCCCCAGGAAATGCCCCTACCTGAAACAGGAAGGCTGGAGGACAAACAACTTTGCAAGATCCCTGGCAAGGCTGGCTGGAATGAGGACGACAAACTATCCACTATGCTCATGACTCTCCACCTCTCGCCCCCCACCAAAATGCAACGGCTGCTTGACAAACCACTGTCCAGTGTCCCCCAGAAGCGCAGCAGGAAAGAAGGGGAGGGACAAGCCACTACCTTCATGACTCCCCAGGAGTTGCCCCCCACCGAAAAACAAAGGTGGGTTGACAAAGGAATTTCCAAGACCTATGGAACCTACAAGAAATGGGAAGAGGAACCATCCACCAGCTGTGCAGCTCCTCAGGAGAAGCCCCTTATTGAAACAGAAATGCTGGACGACAAACGACAGAAGGGAAGGCTGGTTGACCAAGGACAGCCCAAGATGCATTCTAAGACTGACAGTAAAGGGGACGGGGGATCTTCCACATGTTTTATGGCTCCCCAGGAGAAGCCCCTCATCAAAACAGGAAGGGTGGATGACAAAGGACCACCCGGGATCCCTGGAAAGGCTGCCAAGAATGAAAAAGAGGGACCAGCCACTTCGAAACTCTTGAGAACTCTCCAGGATTTGCTTCCCACCAAAAAGCAAATGCCGGTTGACAAACCACTGTCTGAGATCCCTCAGGAGGGTGGCAGGAAAGGGGGAGGGGGATCAGCCACTAGTATCGTGACTCTCCAAGATACATGCCTCACTGAAAAGCAAAAGCTGGAGGACACAGGACCACCCCAAATCCCTCAGAAACCTGGCAAGAAACAAGAAGATGGAGAAGCCACAAATGTGATGGCTCTCCAAGAGACATGCCCCACTGAAAAGCGTAGGCTGGTTGACAAAGGACTTCCAAAGATCCATTGGACTTACAAGAAACTGGAAAAGGAACCATCTGCCAGCTTTGCAGTTCCCCAGGAGAAGCCCCTCATGGAAACAGAAAGGCTGGACAAAAAAGGACCACCCAGTATTCCTGGGGAGACTGGCAGGAAAGACGAAGAGGGACCCGCCACCATCATTGTGACTGCCCAGGAGTTGCTCTCTACCAAAAAGCAACGGCCGGTTGACAGACCACTGCCTAATATCCCTCATAAGGGTGCCAGGAAAGAGGAAGGGGGACTAGGCACTAGCATCATGGCTCTCCAAGATACACAGCCCACCCAAAAGCAAAGGCTAGTTGACAAAGGACTCCGCAAGAAAACTCAGAAGGCTGGGAAGAAAAAGGAAGAAGGACCAGCTACTAGCAATGTAACTCTCCAGGAGTCATACATTGCTGAGAAGCAAAGGGTAGTGGAAAAATTATTTCCAAAGATCTGCTGGAAGTCCGATGAGGAAGCAGGAGAGGGACAATCCACCAGCCTTGCAGCTACTCAGGAGGTGCCATTCATCGAAACAGCAGGGCTGATTGATAAAGGACCACCCAAGGTCCCTGGGATGAGTGACAGGAAAGAGGAAGAGGGACCAGCCACTAGCACTGGGACTCTCCAGGAGTCACACATCGCTGAAAAGCAAAGGTTGGTTGAAAGATTATTTCCAAAGCTCTACTGGAAGTCCGACGGGGAAGCGGGAGAGGGGCCGTCCAGCAGCTTTGCGGCTGCCCAGGATGTGTCCCCTGCCAAAAAGAAAAGGCTGGTTGAGAAAGGACTGCCCAAGAAGCCTGGCAGGAATGGGGGAGAGGGACCATCCACCAGCTTTGCGGCTCTCCGGGAGTCGCCCCCTGCCAACAAGCAAAGGCTGGTGGACAAACAATCGCCCAAGACCCCTAGGAAGGCTGCCAGGAAGGGAGAAAAGGGACCAGCGACAAGCACTGTGGCTGTTCAGGGGACGAGCCCCATCGAAAAGGGAGCGCTGGTGTGGTTTAAATTTCAGGAGCACCCGTACTGGCCGGCAGTGGTCAAGAGTGTCAGTGAGACAGGCAAGACGGCCAGGGTGCTCCTGATTGAGGCCAGTCTGTGCCCAGAAAAGCACGGCATTCAAGTGCCTCTAGCAAGACTGAAGCACCTGGACTGTGCAGGGAAGGACAAGTTCCTGAATTCAGCCCGGAAGGCGTACCCGGAGGGTGTGAACTGGGTCTTCTCCCTGATCACCCATTACCGAAAGCAACTCGGCCGGGGCTCCTTCGTGGGCTCCTTCCTGAACTATTATGCCGCCGACGCCAGCTACCCTATCCGGAGAGTCATCCAAGGCAGCAAACTGGACATTGCCTTCCCCAGTGTGGACTACACCGGACTGGAAGCCCTGGAAGATTCTGAGGAGGAGACCGCCCTGCAGGGGATGCCATCCCACAAGAAAGTTCTCCCCGACCGCATGAAGGCCGCGTGGGACCGAGACAACCAGAAGCTGGTGGATTTCATCGTGAAGAGAAAGGGGGCCGACAGCCACCTCCTGGCCATCCTGAAGGGCAAGAAGCAGTCCAGGTGGCTTAGGTCATTTCTGAAGTCCCACCAGTATGTGGTGTGCGTCGAGACATACCTGGAGGACGAGGACCAGTTGGAACTCGTGACGAAACATCTACAACAAGTCTACGAGCATATAGACCAGCGGTTGCAGGCTCTGGTCAGAGACAAAGTCAAATTTGTGCTGGAAGTCCTCCTGCCAGAAGCAATCATCTGTTCCATTGCTGCCCTCGATGGCCTAGAGTACAAGGACGCAGAAAAGAAATACCTTCAAGGGCCGCCCGTGCATTACCGCGAGAAGGAACTGTTTGACAAAAACACCTTAAAGAGAGTGAGAAGGAGGCTAGCCTCCACGTGTGCTGCGAGCAGTTCTCTGGGCGCGCCTGGCCCTCAGCACGCAGCCTCCTCGTCATCTCAGTAATCAGGTGGAGCGCCACGTGGGCCCCTGCTCTACCGCAGGTGGACAACACGTGCAGCTGCTTTGGGATCCACCTCTAGCACTTGCGGGGCGCCACACTCATCCACCTTTGTCCTCCACACGCCCTTCACAAGCCCCTCTGCACACGTTTGCCTTGCCGTCCACGCTCGCGTGGGCAGACTCATCCAGACGTTTTCCAAAGAAAAGGCCACGATTGTTCCTAGCATGTCTCTCTGACTGCAAGCAGCATTTCCAGAGAGGATGCATACTCTGATTTACACCGCAAAGCACTGAAACCGTCCGGGACGCAACCACCATCTTTCAGACCCTCGTGCACCTTCTCACAGGAACATCACCTGCGTGTCTCTGGCGTTAGACCTAACGCTGACATGAACAAGTGGATTCCTTCCCAAGGTAATTCCCGAGGTTTCCCTGCCGTGCCGCTTTATGCTTTGCTGTTTCTTTGATTTTTAGAAAATAGCCCTAAGAGTTGAAACTAATGACAGAAACGCCTTCCCACAACTCAGCCCTGCCCTCTGCTGCCTTCTCCCGAGGCAACGCCGAGTGGCAGACATAAAGCCCATCGAGCACCGGCACGCTGTCCACGTGTGAGGGAACAAAATCTCGGCGGGCAGGAAGCACTCCACCACCTCACGCAGGATGGCTCACTGGGCTCACCTGAAATCCTGCCCGTGTGGTAGCTCTTCTTCCACAGCTGAAGCGTGTCCCGAGGCACACAGGTTCTCGGCTGACCTCGCGACTGGTGGCAGCTGGACCCTCTTCCTACGGCTGCCTGTCCCGGAGGACGGAGGCTCCGACCCTCCCGGTCACAGGCCCGCTACTCCACACCTTTGAGTAGCGCCTGGCTGCCCAGGCGTGCTCCTGCTCTGCTGGAAATTGCAGGAATCCCAGCACCTTGCTCCGGATCCCGGATCCCCACCCTGGAATCCTCTGCCTGCCACCAACCCAGCCTTATCTCCCAGCTGACTCATTTAGCCAGCCCCGACAGCTTCCCACGGTACGAAGGCAGACCACCGAGTCATACCAGGCTGCTCGAGCAGGGGGCGGCTGTGGCTTTTCGCCTAAATGCCACCCTTGTCGGGACGCCATGAAGCATGCACAATTGAAAGGGACGTTCCACGCCCCGTGGGTTCTTAGACTAACTTGAGCCAAGGCGTTTTTGACAGCAAACGTCAGAAAAGCTGGTTTGTTTTGAAAACTTGGCGCGGAAACCAACATGAAGGACTTGAGCTGAACTTTACTGTGTTTGCTGCGTGTAGTTCTTACAGGGAGCCAGCTGTTCTCGTGGAGACTGGTATCCATTCACGTGACGGTGTGGTATTGTCAGATTTGCAGAGTGTCTGTTTGCAACCACAATGAAATCCTTTTGTGTCTTAACCCAATATATGCTCCCTTGTGCTTTAGATTGTACAACATAGACGGAGTGTCTACGAAAAAATTCCCATGCACACGCACCCAAAGAAAGTATAGTTTGGGAACTATAATGGTTGCTGTTGTCATGTTTGACTGCCTGTTCTGAATTTTCTCCTCATTCTAAATCAATTTTCTTTCATGCTTTGTTTTGGAAGCGGTCCTTCTAAGTTGTATCAGGCCGGACTAGGGAACGCACAGTGTGGCAGACAAAATCATAGCCACTGCCACAAGTCCTGGTATCCATCTTTAGAATCTGTGCATGTTCCCTCACAGAGCTGTGGGGATCTTCCAGATGTATTTAAAGACCTTGAGATGGAGCGGTTAGCTTCGCTTATCCAAGTGGACCCAAAGTAGTCTCGAAGATCCTTACATAGGAAGGTATAGATCAGAGTAATAGAAGCTGTGGTGATGAAAGCAGAGTCAGAGACTTGAAGATGCTTATACTACTGACTTAGTCATAAAGACACAAAAAAGGGCCACAGGCCAGAAAGTGCAGGTAGACTGTGGAAGTTGCAAAAACCAAGGGAATGTTTGTTGTTGTTGTTGTTGTTGTTGTTGTTTTTTTAGTGAGAACTTTCCCAGACTCTGACCCCTGGAACGGTTGGAGAAACAATTTTTATTACTAGTACACTACATTTGTGGCAATTTGTAATGGCAGCCTTAGGAAGCTAATACAACTGAAAAATGTACAGTCTCATTGCTAGGGATAGCTGTGTTCTGGAAGCTTGGGTGGTGATAACAGAGTTCTAATGCCAGGATGTTGTAGGAGGATTCACAGGGCACTGAGAAAGAGTCTGGCGCTGGCGTGGGCCAGGATAGGGTGTACACCAGCTTCCCAAGAACAAAGCAAGAGTCCACAGACTGGGCTTGTTTTATCAAATATGTATTTTTTTGAAAGTCTGAGTTACAGAGAGAGAGAGAGAGGAGAGAGAGAGAGAGAGAGAGAGAGACGCAGAGGCAGAGAGAGATCTTCCATGCACTAGTTCACTCTCCTAAATGGCCGCAGTGGCTGCAACTGGGCCGATCAGGAGCATGGAGCCTCTTCCGGGTCTCCCATGTGGGTGCGGGGACCCACGTACTTGGGCCACCTTCTGCTTCCTTCCCAGGGGCACCAGTAGAGAGCTGGATCAGAAGTGGAGCGTCTGGGACTCAAACTGCACCCACATGGGGTGTCAGCACTGCATGCAGTGGGCTTACCCACTATTCCACCTCACCAGCCACAACTGGGTTATTTCTGAACTAAGTTCAAATCCAAGCTCCACCACTTAGTATCCATTTGACCTGGGCAAGTTGTGACACCTCTCTGAATACCGCTTTCCTCCTCTATAAAGTGGGAATGTTGGTTCCTTCTAGGGTAGTCATTAGGATGAATAAATCAAAATAATCACATAACCTTGGTGTAGTACCTAGCACATAAAACTGACAGAAGAGCAAATGTACTGATTGTTATCCGCCTGGAATTGAGATGAGGGGCCCCAGGCTGAATAGGGCCCCTCTCCTTCCCCAGATCAGATGCAGAATGAGCTCCGAGTACATGCCTTGGTGGATGTAGGCAGGAAATATGTTTGGAGTAAGTGGCTGCAGCTTGGGGACAGCAAACCCGGGGGTGGGGCAGTTGTTGTCCATCAGTCATGTCCTTCATAGCCCTGCAAATGGAGGGGAGCATCAGACTGAGACTTCATGTTAGCGCAAGGCACCCCTCTCTCTCCTAAACGTCGCCGTTTATGCAGGTATTTGGTGCTGAAGCTCCTCTGCCATGTTGAGATTAGAGTGGATTTAGAGATTTCCGGAGCAGCCACAGCAGTCCAGGGAATAGATGTTCCCTTCTCTGTCTGACCCAAGAGTCCAGGGAGGCCTGCACAGACGTGCAGCTCTTCTCACAGGAACTTGAAGCG
Source organism: Sylvilagus bachmani (assembly GCA_015711505.1). NCBI lineage: Eukaryota > Metazoa > Chordata > Mammalia > Lagomorpha > Leporidae > Sylvilagus > Sylvilagus bachmani. Next base: position 6,019 of record JADBBT010000780.1, on the reverse strand, counting down.
GAGTCTCAGTTGCTGGGGCATGGCTATAAACTCTGTTGGTCTAATCATGCAATCCAGATTGAAATGCAGTACTAGATGATCAGATGGGTTCAGAGTCTGTTAACTCACATCACCATAGGTCCTGGGATTGTCAGTACTATGCCCCTTCAAGCTCATTAGTGGGCAGATTCCTCTCATTCTTCTGTTACCTAACTCAGTGAGCCCCCTGTGTCCTTGCTTCCTTCATGATGACAAGATGACTACTGTAGTCCTTTTGACACATATATATGACAAAATGTCCGTATGATGAAAGCAGGAACAAGAACCCTTCCACCAACACATGCCCCCATGTCTCACATTCCAGGCCTTTTATGGAGGCCAAAAAGAACACACACATAGTATATAAGACCATATTGGCCCTGAAAAATGTCAACTGCTTTTTTTATAGGTAACTTGTCTAAAGTCAGACGGGTAATGAAGTCCTTTTTATTCTGAAGATGTATTTATTTGAAAGGCAGAGTCAGAGAGAGAGGGAGAGAGGGAGGGAGGGAGGGAGAGAGGGAGAGCAGGTGAGGGAGAGAGAGAGAGAGAGAGAGAGAGAGAGAGAGAGAGAGAGAGAATGATATATTCCGTCTGAATGGCTACAACGGCCGGGACTGGTGCATGCTGAAACCAGGAGCCCAGAGCTTCTGGGTCACCCACATGGGTGGCAGGGTCCCAAGTACTCAGGCCATCCCCCCCTGCTTTCCCAGCCACGTTAACAGGGAGCTGGATCAGAAGTGTAACAGCTTGGATGCAAAGTGCCACTCATAGGATGCCAGTGTCACAAGTGGTAGCTTATCCCACTGCACCAGAATGCTGGACACCCCCTTTTGTACTTTATATAAAGGTTCAAACCAGTCAGTGTTGTGGTACAGCAGGTTAACCACTGCTTGCAATGCCTGCATCCCCGTATGAGTGCCAATTTGAACCCTGGTTGCTCTGATTCCAATCCAGCTCCCTGATAACATACCTGGGAAAGCAGCAGTTGATGGCCCAGGTGCTTGGGCCCCTGCCACCATATGGGAGACCAGGATGGAGTTTCAGGGTCCTGGCTTCAGCCTGGGCCAGGCCCAGCTGCTCTAACCGTTTGCGTAGTGAAACAGCAGACGGAAGATGTCTTTCTCTCTCTCGTTCTCCCTTTCTCCCTCTCCCTCCGTTTCTCCCTCTCCCTCTCCCTCTCCCTTTCCCTCTGTCTCATTCTCTCTCTCTCTCTCCTCCCTCTCTTCCTCCCCCCCCTTTAGTGTGAATATCTATTGATGCTAAATCTGGCTTGAAGATTAAGTGGAGGAATTATAACATTCACAGGACTTTTCTCTAGTGTGTGTCTTCTGGCGCTGCATCAGGGACGTATTCTGGCTAAAGCCTTTCTCATATTTCCTACACTGATGGGATTTCTCCCCAGTGTGTGTTCTCAGACGTTTGTTCAGGTGTGAGCTCTGGCTGAAGGCTTTTCCGCATTCTTTACGTCCGTGAGGTTTCTCTCCGGTGTGAATTTCCTGAAGTTCAAGAAGATGTGTACTTCAGCTAAAGGCCTTCCCACACACTTTGCATTCATCATTCATTCGGCTTTTCCCCCGTGTGTGTTCCCTGATGCTGAATAAGCCCCGAGGGACCACTACAGACTTTCCCGCACTCGTCTCACTTACATGGTTTCTCTCCTTTGTGAACAAAAAGATAGCTGGAAAGGAGTGCGATATCAGTGAAGGCCTTCCCACAATCGTCGCTTTAGTAGGGCCTCTCTCCAGTGTGGGTGCTGCGATGCTGGCTCAGGTGTGTGCTGTGGCGGAAGGCCTTCCCGCACACAAGGCACTCCCACGGCGTCCCCCCAGAGTGGACGGCATGTGCTGGGTCAGGTGCATGCTGTGGTGAAGTCACTTCTTCCCTGCGTGGGTCTTCAGGGGCTGTCTAAGGGACAAGCTCTGGCTGAAGGCCTTCCCCCAGCGACTGCCCTCATAGGGCTTCTCTGCAGTGTGCATCTATCTGCTGGTGGTCAGTGAGATGAGCTCTAAGTAAATGCTTTCCCACACCCATTGCATTCATACAGCTTCTTGCCAGTGTGAATGCACAGGTGCTCAAGCAAGCGTATGGCCCGGCTGACGGCGCTTCCACACTCACTGCTTCAGGAGAATTTCTCTCCGGTGTGAGCGGCCTGATAGTCAGTGAGCAGTGAGCTCTGGCTGAAGAGCTTCTCACCCTCACTGCATTTAAAGGGCTACTCTCCTATCTGAAACCTCGGCTGTCTGATCAAGGAGGAGTTCTGGCTGAAGGCCTTCCCACACTCGTGGCAGACATGGGGTTTCTCTCCGGTATGCGTTCTGTTGTGCTACACAAGCCCCAAAGGACCATGGCAGCCTCTGCCCCAGTCAGACATGTGGAGGATTTGTCTCCTCTGTGAACATGTGACGAGTGAGTGCGGAAGCATCTTTGAAGGCCCTCGCACACTCATGGTGCTCGTAGGGCTTCTCACCCGTGTGGGTCCTGCGAGGCAGGCTCAGGGGTGTGTGTGGTGGAAGGCCTTCCCGCACTCGGGCACTCATAATGTGGGTCCTGCGAGGCAGGCTCAGGGGTGTGTGTGGTGGAAGGCCTTCCCGCACTCGAGGCACTCATAATTATAATGCTTCTCCCCAGCGTGGATAGGCATGTGCTGGGTCAGGTGCGTGCTCTTCGTGAAGGCCTTCCCACACTCACTGCACGTGTAAGGCAACCTGTGTGGATTCTCTGGTGCTCAAGGAGCAATGAGCTCTGACTGGAGGCTTTCGCACACTGATCGTATTTAAAGGGCTTGTCTCCTATATGAGACTTCTGATGCTTTCTAAGTGACAGCCCTGGTTGAAGGCCTTCTTACAGTCCTTGCATGTGAAAGGCTTTTCTCTAGTGTGAATCCTCTGGTGCCTAACGAGTGTGCAGTTGTTAGGAGAGGACTTCCTATGGTCATACACTGCCAAGGTGTCTTTTCCACACACAAACCCTGCTGAGTAATCCTTCAGCTCTCCTACATGTGTGCCACAGCTAAGAAGACTCTCTCCTGTAGGAATTAAGTGCTGTGAAACCAGGATTGACTGCAGACTGAAGCGTCCCTCAGAAGCACTGCATTCATCTGGGCACAGTTTCTCCTGTGCGATACTGCTGCTTGTTCCCCATGTCTCTCTAAGTGGCCCTCACATCCCCAAGTCTCATGCGACATGGAGTTCCAGTGACCATTTCCAGCCATTCTTTCTGTGGTTGATCCTTGGTATGAGCCTTCTTCAGAAACTTCCTGCTGGGAAACTGACTCCGTAGTCTCACGTCTGGTGGCCCAATCTGAAAGCAAATGCAAAGGTGAGAGTTGGGCCAGGACAGTGCAATGGGAAGCATTGACTCCAGAGCATTCATGCTGTCAACAGGCAGGCAGATGATGAGCAGGTGTCACAAGTAGTGAACCCTGAGGAGAGCCTGGCCAGGTCACAGGGCAGCTGGGAAATACAGGGGCGGGCAAGGCTACAGGGAAGGGCAGAAGATAACAGGGCACAATAGAAGATGATCCCAGGCCAGCTTCTTCCCTTCCAGTGTCTCCCTGTCCCAATCGATCCTGCGTATTTGTCAGTTTAGAAAACTAACACCTCAGAAGTAGAGGTAGAATTTTCATCTCTTACTCTGTTTTATAGTGAATTTTGTCTTTTAAAAAAGGAGTGTGCAGAAAAAAAGAAAGGTGTTTTGACTTTGCTGATAAAGATTATGGAACATGATTTATAATAGTGTAATGATAATATCTGGACAAAAGACAAGGAATTGATCTCTGAATTATTTTTAAAGTGTGTTTTACAGGACAATCCTTAAGCTAATAAAGATTAGATTTTGAGTGGGCTGCAGAAGAACACAACACTGGCCAATCACATACTATGTTATTTGGGCGATATACAGGGCAGAAAAATACTGCCCAGTTATTTTCTAGTAACAAGATGAGAGGAATAGTTCAAGACCCATCTTTAGCCTTCATCTGCCTACATACCAATACATAAAGTAATGGGGACAAGACAGTTGCACTGAAACTGCTTACGCGAACAGTGTTTAATTTAACGTCAGCTGAGATTTCCACAGAGCCATAGAGAAATACATTAGGGCAACAGAAGGGCCCTAGGAACGTGTGAGTAACGGCAGCATCAGAACCTAACTTGGAATTGGTGATAGTGGGGAAAGAAGACAAAGGTGATTTTATACAGTCAAGCCATCCTACCTCCCTCTGCTCCTATCACCAGCTTCTTAGACCTTTCCTGATCCTGCCCCTACTGCCTCCTATTGCAAGGAATCTTTGTCTCTTATGAACTCCCAACCCCCTTTGTAACTCCCCCATGAAATTCTTCACTGCCTACCTCGCATTATTTTATCCTGGAGGGTAGGAGCTGTGTTAGAGTCCCACATTACTCCACAATACCTAGCATGTAAAGGTGCTTTTGAAATCTTTGAATGAATAAAAAAGTCTGAGGAAATGGTTCTGATCCCATAATCAACCAATCTTAAAGCAAATCTGTCAGGAGGAATGGAAGAGTCTGCACTACAGAAGTCTGACTCTGAAGATTCCAGTGAAAAGGGAGAGGGTGTGCACTTAGGGAGCAATTTGGGCTGCACTGGGGCATTCGTAAGACATGTGCAATGGAAGAAGAGAATAGCACATGACTACTATTAAATGCGGCACGTAGCTAGCTTTCTTCCTCGGCCACCACGATATCATTCACTCCAGGAGCTCATCCCACCTCCTTGTCAGCTCCATATCACTGCCCTGCGCTGGTTTCCCTCCCTGTCTCCAAGACTCAGTCCTTAGATCCTCTCGCAGGAGGAGTGATCACGCTCTATGTCATGTCATGCACACACACTGACTCCTCCCAAATTTCTCCACCTTGTCTCTGAGAACTGACTGGTGTGTCCAACTGCATGCTTGACATTTCCACTTGAATGTCCAATAGACATCGTAAACTTCACGTACTCAAAACCAAATTCCTATTCCTCCCACAGATTCCCTATCTCAGTTATGTGAACTTCATCCTCCCAGTTGCTCAAAGTCACTCTTGATTCTCACATGCCCCAAATCTGACCTACCAACAGATATGTCCCCTCAATTTTCAGAATACCTCTAGAATCCGGCCACCGCTGACCCCCTCCATTGCTATCCTCCTTCGCCAAGTCACCATCTCGTCTCTTCCGGATTACTGCAATAGCACCCAACCTGGCGGCCCTGCTTCTGTTGTATTGCCACCTTCTCGCACACCACACACATACACGCACACACCAATCCTCACAGCAACCCAGATATTTTAAAATATCATGGCTGATCAGTCACTGGTCGGCTCAGAACATTCCCCCTGGCTCGGAGAGAAAGCCCTGACCTTCCCATTGATGCCAAAGACTTGGAACATCTGGGTACCCCGGTGGGGTCGTAAGTTCATCTCCTTCCATCTCAGCTGCACACCCTCAGCTTCACTCCCACTGGCCTCACTGCTTTGCTCTAGTGTATCAGGAGCCCTCCTTCCTTAGCATTCACTTACAATCCCCTATAATATGGGATTTTTCTGTTTGTTTCATTTTTTTTTTAAAAATAAGATTTATTTACTCAAAAGGCAGAATTAAACACACACACAGAGAGAGGGAGAGAGAGAGAAAGAGGGAGAGAGAGAGAGAATCTTGTATCTGCTGGTTCAATTGGCCACAATAGCTGTGGCTGTGCCAGGATGAAGCCAGGAGCCAAGAAATCTACCCTAGTCACCCACATGGGTGACATTGGCCCAAGCATTTGGGTCATCTTCACTGAACTGGTAATGTTTTGGCGGCTGCGTGAGGCTCCACGGGGCCTGTGCTCTGATGTTGCCCCCTGAGTTAGTTGTGACTCAGTTTTCCAGCCTGATGTGACGTTCCCTGCAGCGTTTCCAGTGTCCCTTGACTTCCCGTGTGGGCCATGGGCAGGGCCATGCCCGGCTGGGCAGGGGACCCCTGCAGTGACTGCGTCTTGTCCTGGCGAGGGGCAGAT
>JADBBT010000078.1:0-15127 GCA_015711505.1 Sylvilagus bachmani | reverse complement strand
GGATTGGAAGAATCAATATCATCAAAATGTCCATTCTTCCAAAAGCAATTTATAGATTCAATGTGATACCAACCAAAATACCAAAGACATTCTTCTCAGATGTAGAAAAAATGATGCTGAAATTCATATGGAGGCACAGGAGACCTCAAAAAGCTAAAACAATCTTATACAACAACAACAAGCCGGAGGCATCACAATATCAGATTTCAGGATGTACTACAGGGCGGTTATAATCCAAACAGCCTGGTACTGGTACAAAAACAGATGGATAGCCCAATGGAACAGAACAGAAACACCAATCAATCCAAACATCTACAACCAACTTATATTTGATCAAGGAGCTAAAACCAATTCCTGGAGCAAGGACAGTCTATTCAACAAATGGTGCTGGGAAAATTGGATTTCCAAATGCAGAAGTATGAAACAAGATCACTACCTTACACCTTACACAAAAATCCACTCAAGGTAGATTAAAGACCTAAATCTATGACCCAACACCATCAAATTATTAGAGAACATTGGGGAAACCCTGCAAAACATTGGCACAGGCAAAGACTTCTTTGAAAAGACCCCAGAGGTACAGGCAGTCAAAGCTAAAATTAACAAATGGGATTATATCAAATTGAGAGGTTTCTGTACAGCGAAAGAAATGCTTAGGAAAGTGAAGAGACAACCAACAGAACAGGATAAATTATTTGCAAACTATGCAATTGATAAAGGATTAATAACCAGAATATACAAAGAGATCAAGAAACTCCACAACAATTAAAAAACAACCCAGTTAAGAGATGGGCCAAGAACTTAAACAGACATTTTTCAAAAGAGGAAATCCAAATGGCTACAGACATATGAAAAAATGCTCAGGATCACTAGCCATCAGGGAAATGCAAATCAAAACCGCAATTAGGTTTCACCTCACCCCAATTAGAATGGCTTTCATACAGAAATAAACAAACAACAATTGCAGGTGCAGATGTGGGGGAAAAGGTACCCCAATTCATTGTTGGTGGGAATGTAAACTGGTAAAGTCACTATGGAAGACAGTATGGAGATACCTCAAAATTCTGAATACAGACCTACCATATGACCCAGCCATCCCACTCCTGGAAATCTACCCAAGGGAAATGAAATCAGTAAGCAAAAGAGTTCTCTGCACCTCCATGTTTACTGCAGCTCAAATCACAAGATAAGACATGGAATCAACCTAAATGCCATCTACCAAAGACTGGATAAAGAAATTATAGGATATGTATAACCTGGAATACTACACAATGGTTAAAAAAAATGAATCCAGTCATTTGCAATAAAATGGATGAATATTGAAAACATCATACTTAGTGTCCCCCAAAGGGACAAATACCATATGTTCTCCCTGGCCTGGGATAACTAATAGAGCACCTAAAACGAAATCCGTAGAAGTGAAGTTGACACAAGAAGAGATGACTTGAGCTGCCCTTGTCTCAACTGTCAAGGAACAGCTTCATGGGTTTTTTGTATGTTTTTTCTTCATATTATTTGTTAAACTCTTTACTTAACATGGAGTTAACCATATGCATATAAAGTCAATTGAAAATAGATCTCAGGGGCTGGCGCCATGGCTCACTTGGTTAATCCTCTGCCTGCAGCGCTGGCATCCCATATGGGTGCCGGTTCCAGTCCCGGTTGCTCCTCTTCCAGTCCAGCTCTCTGCTGTGGCCCAGGAAGGCAACAGAGGATGGCCCAAGTGCTTGGGCCCTGCACCCACATGGGAGACCAGAAAGAAGCACCTGGCTCCTGGCTTTGGATCGGCGCAGGACTGGCCGTAGTGGCCATTTGGGGAGTGAACCAACGGAAGGAAGACCTTTCTTTTTTTTGACAGGCAGAGTGGACAGTGAGAGAGAGAGAGACAGAGAGAAAGGTCTTCCTTTGCCGTTGGTTCACCCTCCAATGGCTGCCGCGGATGGCGCGCTGCGGCCGGCGCACCGCGCTCATCCGATGGCAGGAGCCAGGTGCTAGGTGCTTTTTCCTGGTCTCCCATGGGGTGCAGGGCCCAAGCACCTGGGCCATCCTCCACTGCACTCCCAGGCTACAGCAGAGGGCTGGCCTGGAAGAGGGGCAACCGGGACAGAATCCGGTGGCCCCACCGGGACTAGAACCTGGTGTGCCGGCGCCGCAAGGCGGAGGATTAGCCTGTTGAGCCGCGGCGCCGGCCAGGAAGACCTTTCTGTTTCTCTCTCTCACTGTCTATAACTCTACCTGTCAAATAAAAAAAAAGAAAAAAGAAAAAGAAAAATAGATCTCAGCAAAAAAATAAGAGTGAGAATAAGAGAGGGAGGAGGAAGTTTATAACTGTAAAGCTGTATAGCTCTGCATACATTCCTACAGACTTACTTCTAAGGGTATGTTTAAAAACATCCCAGTGACCCCAAATCCCATTAAGCTTCGTGGTAAAATTGCCGTCTTAATTGTTAAAGGGATCATATTAAGTGTTAAAGTGAACAAATAGATAGGATTAACTATTAAAGTGATTATATAAATGGGATCAAGTGCCTGGTGATAATAATAGAATTAAAAAGGAGAGAGTGTTACAACACGATGAGAAGCAGTCCACACAGCAGACTCACAGAGTGACAATCACTTTAAGTAATACTCTAACCTCAGAATCAGCTCTTAAGGCTTCCTGGTCTGGCTGAAAAATCCCATGAGAGCATTTCAGGCATGGAAAGCCAAAACACTGTGGCAAAAAATGTTCTACATGAAGAATCTCTGTGAGAGCCCAGCAGAAAAAAGCGACCATCAAAGAAGGATGTAGTTTTTTTCTGAAGGGAGAAAACTTACGGCCTTGTCCAAATACTGACGGAGTTTGTGGACTCAAAAGGCCATAGCCTAGGCAGCTCGTGTAAAGAGCCTTGGGTGGTCACTGATGTCACACATAAGAGTGTTAATTGTTAAATTAACAACAGGAATCACTGCGCACTAACTCCCCATGCAGGACCTCTGTCCTCAATGAGTTGTATTATGAGTTAACTGTAAAAATTGTTCTGAAACGGTTTGTGTGTATGTGTGTGTGTGTGTGTGTGTGTGTGTGTGCAAACTGTTAAAATCTTTATTTAGTATAGAGTTGGTCTCCTGTGCACAAAGTTAACTGAAAATGAGTCTTGGCCAGCGCCGTGCCTCACTAGGCTAGTCCTTCACCTGCAGCGCCAGCACCTCAGGTTCTAGTCCCAGTCGGGGCGCCGGATTCTGTCCTGGTTGCCCCTCATCCAGTCCAGCTCTCTGCTGTGGCCCGGGAGTGCAGTGGAGGATGGCCCAAGTGCTTGGGCTCTGCACCCCATGGGAGACCAGGAGAAGCACCTGGCTCCTGGCTTCGGACTGGCACAGAGCTAGCCGTAGCGGCCATTTCGGGGGTGAACCAACGGAATGAAGACCTTTCTCTCTGTCTCTCTCACTGTCTAACTCTGCCTGTCGGAAAAAAAAAAAAAAGAAAAAGAAAGAAAATGAGTCTTAACAGAGAATGCGACTGGCAAGGGGAGAGGGAGGAAGGGGGGCAGTGTGAGTGGGAAGGCTGGTATAATGGGAAGAAAACTATATTCCTAAAGTTGTACTTATAAAATTGTGCATTCCTTAAAAAATAAGGAAACAATAAATAAACTTTCAAATAAATTTTTTTTTGACAGGCAGAGTGGACAGTGAGAGAGAGAGAGAGAGAGAAAGGTCTTCCTTTGCCGTTGGTTCACCCTCCAATGGCTGCCGTGGTCGGCGCGCTGCGGCCGGCGCACCGAGCTCATCCGATGGCAGGAGCCAGGCGCTAGGTGCTTTTTCCTGGTCTCCCATGGGGTGCAGGGCCCAAGCATTGGGCCATCCTCCACTGCACTCCCAGGCCACAGCAGAGGGCTGGCCTGGAAGAGGGGCAACTGGGACAGAATCCGGCGCCCAGACCAGGACTAGAACCCGGTGTGCCGGCGCTGCAAGGCGGAGGATTAGCCTGTTGAGCCACGGCGCCGGCTCAAATAAATATTTTTAAAAAAAAAAGCTTAAAGGGGCCGGCACTGTGGCGCAGCAGGTTAACGCCCTGGCCTGAAGTGCCGGCATCCCATATAGATGCCAGTTCTAGTCCTGGCTGCTTCTCTTCCAATCCAGCTCTCTGCTATGGCCTGAGAAAGCAGTAGAAGATGGCCCAAGTGCTCGGGCCCCTGTACCCACGTAGGAGATCCGGAAGAAGCGCCTGGCTCCTGGCTTCAGATCAGCCCAGCTCCAGCTGTTGTGGCCACTGGGGAGGATGGAAGACCTCTCTCTCTCCCTCTCTCTGCCTCTGCCACTATGTAACTCTGCCTTTTAAATCAATAAATCTTTAAAAAGAAGAAGAAATTGGCTGGCGCCATGGCTCAACAGGCTAATCCTCCACCTTGCGGCGCCGGCACACCAGGTTCTAGTCCCGGTTGGGGCGCCGGATTCCGTCCCGGTTGCCCCTCTTCCAGGCCAGCCCTCTGCTATGGGCAGGGAGTGCAGTGGAGGATGGCCCAAGTGCTTGGGCCCTACACCCCATGGGAGACCAGGAGAAGCACCTGGCACCTGGCTCCTGCCATCGGTCAGCGCGGTGCACCGGCCACAGCGCGCCAACCACGGCGGCCACTGGAGAGTGAACCAACGGCAAAAGGAAGACCTTTCTCTCTGTCTCTCTCTCTCACTGTCCACTCTGCCTGTCAAAAAAAAAAAAAATCTGGGATGAGACCTCTTGTCTGGACTGACCACAAGGAGACCAGGTCAGGGCTAGGGCACAAGCATACTAGGCCTGGAACCAGACTCCACACCCCTGAATCAACCCATAAAGAGCCCCAAGTTTGGAACACAAGAGCTACCCCTGGGATGCCAGGTGTCACCTACAGCCAGGGTTTCAGATGAATGTCTGAGAGTGACAGGACTCTCAGAGGCAAACCTTCCATCTCTCTTCTCAGGTCCTGAAGCTCTCAGCTACGGGTAACTCTACATCCATTCCCATGGACTCAGAAACTGGCCAGAGCACTCTAGACTACCATGAACAGATGCGAGATACAGTGTGTGGGGTGTTAAACAATGGAGACAGGGCTGAGGAGGCAAGGTTATTCCAATGTGGGATGACAGTCACTGTACCCAGTACCTAGTGACCTCAGGATCAACAGGGGGGATATCCTACTGTGGCTAAAACCCAAGAAAGGACATTTTAGGTGAGAGAAGCTGGACACTGACATAAAGAATGTCCCTACCTGAAACGCCCCCCTGGCCTTGCCCTCAATGTGAAAGACAGGGTGGGTCTCCGACTGCTTCATGCCCTGCTTTGAGGGATAACAGGGACCAGGAGTGCAAATGGCTTCCACAACCTACATAAACATCTCGTGCCTGAAGCCTGGGTGACTTCTGATATCACAGTAAGAATCCTGGTTTTCTAATGATATGGGAGCTGCTCTGTACTGGACTCCCACGTAGGACTCCGTCCTCCGAGAGCTGTCACTGTGGAGGCTGGCAGCAGGCCTTGGCCTCTGGGTGCAGAAAGATGTACTCGTCCCTCCACCCGGCAGGGTCTGCTCTCACCCCTGGACACCTCTCTCAGGCTGAGTACCCCAAGTCTAAATCTTGTCGTGACGATCACACAGACTGAGACAAGTCCCAGCTTGGTCATCTTCCTGCTGAAATCCAGGGGAAGCAGATCCTCTGGGACAAGGGCACACCTGGACGGGCCGCACTTGCTGCCCCGTCACAGTCCTCTCTGAGGACAAACTGACATTTGTTCATCGACACCAGTTCCCCTTAAAATCAGAAGCAGGGACTTCAACTTTGACGAATTTCCCAACCATGGAGTCCTGATCATGTTAGTCCCTTGTAATATCCCTATTTTGCCTGCTTGCAAGTCAAATGGAGGAGAATCAGGCAGCTCAGGATCTGGGGCCATGAAGGGGGCAGTTGTTCCATTTCACCCGACTGTACCCCACTCTTAGCTCAGATACCTGAAAGTACCTCTTGGTTCACAGTCTTAGACTGAAGGATGCCTTTTTCTGTGCACCGTTACATCCACAGTCCTCCTACCTGTCTACCTTTGAGGGGCTGATGTGTCTCAAATACAGTTCAGCAGTACACTCGGACTGTCTCTCCTCAGGGATTTAGGCCCCTCATCTCTTTGGCAATACCCTCGCAAAGGAACTCAGAGAACTCCAATTAAAGACTGTGGCTAGTCTTTAATTGGGAAGCAACCCAATCATGTCCCCTGTCTACAAACTAGCCTGGATGGACACACCACAGCACCTCCTTTACCTACTCCCGTACAACGAAAAAGAACCCACCCTGGTGAGACTGGCCGCCAGTCTTTACTAAATGCCTCTACCAAATGGCCAAAGGTGTCCATTAGTCTTCATTGATAATCTTCATGGTATGGACAGGAGACACACAGGGAGCAGCTAAAGTCCTGCTAAAAGAAATAATCCTATACTTTGGGTTCCCAAGATCTGAACCCTGATCAAACTCTACCCCTACTGATAAAGGGAGTGACCAAACTGGGGTGAGCGCAATTCTCCCTCACGAGCTGTATCAGAAGTGGAGCGCATCCAGGATTCAGACTAGCACCTGCTTGGGATGCTAGCATCAGAGGTGCAGCTCCACCCGCTACACCGCAACGCTAGCCCCTCTCTAACTATGTTACACCTAAGTATTACACATATAATATACGCACTATATATATATACATGATTACTCAGTACCTACAGTCCTTTGAGAATCTTTATGCTGACTTCCTCATAGTGGCTGTATGTGTGTGTGGTGTTTCTGTGTGTTTTCTGATAGAAGTTCAAACTTCCTTAAATTTAATCTACAGAAACCCTAAGGGCCTACACTATGCATGCTTCCTCTGAAGATTTATGCTTTTTTCAGCCAAGAGCAAAAGAGAGCTATTTTAGTACTCACTGTTCTACTTCTTTGTCTCTTACTCTTTGGGAAGTTATTTTAATTTATATTTAAAATTTTTAAAAACGGGGCCCGGCGCCGTAGCTCACTTGGTTAATCCTCCGCCTGAGGCGCCAGCATCCCATATGGGCCGGGTTCTAGTCCTGGTTGTTCCTCCTCCAATCCATCTCTCTGCTGTGGGCCAGGAGGGCAGTGGAAGATGGCCCAAGAGCTTGGGCCCTGCCATGGGAGACCAGGAGAAGCCCCTGGCTCCTGGCTTTGGATCAGCGCAGTGCCGGCCGTAGCAGCCATTTGGGGTGTGAACCAATGGAAGAAAGACCTTTCTCTCTCTCTCTCTGTAACTCTGTAAAATAAATAATTTTTTTTTTTTTTTTGGACAGGCAGAGTGGACAGTGAGAGAGAGAGAGACAGAGAGAAAGGTCTTCCTTTGCCGTTGGTTCACCCTCCAATGGCTGCCGCGGACGGCGCGCTGCGGCCAGCGCACCGCGCTCGTCCGATGGCAGGAGCCAGGTGCTAGGTGCTTTTTCCTGGTCTCCCATGGGGTGCAGGGCCCAAGCATTGGGCCATCCTCCACTGCACTCCTGGGCCACAGCAGAGGGCTGGCCTGGAAGAGGGGCAACTGGGACAGAATCCGGCGCCCTGACCAGGACTAGAACCCGGTGTGCCGGCGCCGCAAGGCGGAGGATTAGCCTGTTGAGCCACGGCGCCGGCCCAAAATAAATAAATTTAAAAATATTTTTAAAAAATTTTAAAAACGTATTTTATTTATGTGAAGGGTGGAGAGAAAGAGACACGGACAGACAGAAATCTTCCATCTGCTGGTTCACTCCCAAATGCTTGCAAAGACAGGAGTCAAGAATCCCACGTGAGTGGCGGGGACCCAACCACCTGGACCATCACTGCTGCCCCCCAAAATGCTCATTAACAGGAAGCTGGAGTCAGGAGTGGAGCCAGGACTCAAACCCAAGCACTCTGATAAGGGATGCAGGCATCCCAAGTGGTTTGTTTGCGTAAGATTTACTTTATTTGAAAGGCAAGGAGAGAGGAAGAGACTGAGAAAAACACAGATCTTCCATCCACTGGGTCACTCCCCAAATGGCTGCAACAGCTGGGGCTGGGCCAGGTCAAAGCCAGGAGCCTGGAACTCCGGGTCTCCCACGCGGGTGCAGGGACCCAAGGACTCGCGCCATCTTCTACTGCTTCCCAGGCACATTAGCAGGGTCAGAAATGAAGCAACTGGGGATCAAGCCAATGCTCCAGCATGGGATGCTGGTGTCACAGGCAGCAGTTTAACCCAGCGCACCACAAACTGGCCCCCAAGTGGTATCTCAACAATTAGGCGAATTGCATGCCCATTTGAATATTTTTAAATAAAGTTATTTTTAATTTTTGTATTTATTTTATTTTATTTTATTTGAAAGGTATGGAGAGGCAGAGGCAAAGACAGAGAAAGATCCCCATCTGTGGTTTACTCCCCAATGCCTACAATAGCCAGGGCTGGGCAGGTCCAAGTCAGGAGCAGGGACTCCAGCTAGGCATCTTACATGGGCTGCAAGCACCTGATCATTCAGCAATCACCTGCTGCTTCCCAAGGTATGCAGTGGCAAGGAGTGAGACGTAGAAGCAGAGCCAAGACCCAAACCCGAGCACTCTAGAAAGGAATACAGGTGTCCCAAGTGGCATTTTTTTTTTTATTTTTTTATTTTTGACAGGCAGAGTAGACAGTGAGAGAGAGAGACAGAGAGAAAGCTCTTCCTTTGCCGTTGGTTCACCCTCCAATGGCCGCCGCGGGCAGCGCGCTGTGGCTGGCGCACCACGCTGACCGATGGCAGAAACCAGGTGCTTCTCCTGGTCTCCATGGGGTGCAGGGCCCAAGCACTTGGGCCATCCTCCACTGCACTCCCGGGCCACAGCAGAGAGCTGGCCTGGAAGAGGAGCAACTGGGACAGAATCCGGTGCCCTGACCGGGGCTAGAACCCGGTGTGCTGGCGCCACTAAGCAGAGGATTAGCCTGTTGAGCCATGGCGCCGGCCCCAAGTGGCATTTTATCCACTGAGCCAAACATCCATCCGTTTAGATTTTAAGAAGCTAAGGAGCTGACACCATGACTCACTTGGTTAATCCTCCACCTGTGGAGCCGGCATCCCATATGGGTGCTGGTTTCTAGTCCTGGTTGCCCCTTTTCCAGTCCAGCTCTCTGCTGTGGGCCAGGAGGGCAGTGGAGGATGGCCCAAGAGCTTGGGCCCTGCACCCACATAGGAGACCAGAAAGAAGCACCTGGCTCCTGGCTTCAGATCAGCGCAGCGCCGGCTGTAGTGGGCATTTGGGCAGTGAACCAATGGAAGGAAGACCTTTCTCTCTGTCTCTCACTGTCTATAACTCTACCTGTCAAATTAAAAAAATATTTTAATAAGCTGAAATGTTCACAAGAAATTATAATTTTTTAAAGATTGATTTATTAATTTATTTGGAAGGCAGAGTTACAGAGAGAGAGGGAGAGAGATTGTCCATCCACTGGTTCATTCCCCAAGTGGCCTCAATGGCCAGGGCTGGGCCAGGACAAAGTCACAAGCCTGGAACTCCATCGGGGTCTCCCACATGGGTGGTAAGGGCCCCAGTACTTGAGCCATCTCCCACTACTTTCCCCAGCACATTAGCAAGAAGCTGGATAGGCAGTAGAGCAGCCAGGACTTGAACGGACATCTCAGGAGGTAGCTTGACCTGCTCCACCACAAGAAAGGCCCCTTTATGGCAATTTATCCAGTATCTGACCGGACTGCAATGAGACAGCCTTTTCAGAGAGCTAATGCCGCTGGAAGCAGAAGTCCTTCCCTGCCCTTCACACTTCTTGCATCTTCTACATGGAGTTTTTACCCAGAACTGCAACCATGAGAGTGCATACGCCCTGCCTCACATGTCTGCTGCCAGAGAGATAGAACATATGCCTCACTACAGACACGAGGAGAGACCAAGTAACTAGTCCACAGACATACACGCTGTCTCAAAAAGCAACCAAGGACGTCAGATATGAACAAACCTTCAAAATTAAATGTTTTACTGTCAATCATCTTTGAAACGCCATCTACACGATGTATGTGAGTGAATTATACAATAAAACAATTAAACTTAAATGGAAAATTACCTTACCTTCTGTGGAAACTTCTTGTTCAAATCTTACATTGAAGCAAAATAGAAAAACATTTGGGTTTTTTTCCCTGGAGTATACCCAACTTTAGGAATAATTTTCATTCAGTAGAAGATTTATAATCTCTTTGTCTGAAAAATAAGAGGGAAAAAACCTTATTTTAAGATCTTTCTTTGTGAAGCTAACTTACCAAAATGGCAGGCAGAAACAAAAGGAAAGGGGCCGGCGCTGTGGCACCGTGAGTTAAGCCGACATCTGCAGTCCTGGCATCCCATATGGGTCTGAGTCCTGGCTGCTCCACTTCTGATACAACTCCCTGCTAATGAGCCAGGGAAAGCAGTGGAATGTGGCCCAAGTGTGTGGACCCCTGCCACCCAGGTAGGAGACCTGGATGAAGCCCAGCCCCAGACGTTGTAGCCATTTGGGTAAGTAAATCAGTTGATGGAAGATCTCTCTCTCTTTCCTTCTCTACATCTCTCCCTTTCAAATAAATAAAACAAATCTTTTTAAAAAATTATTTACCTAGTATTCAAATTACCAAAGTACATCATGATTAAAGAACTGGAAACTCCTTGTCTGTGCTCTAGAGAGACTGGTACCAGGGCCAAGCTGCTGCCTGTGGCACCGGCACCCCACATGGGTACTGGCTCGAGTCTCGGCTGCTCCACTTCTGATCCAACTCCCTGCTAATGCGCCTGGGAAAGCAGTGGAAGATGGCCCAAGTGCTTGGGCCCCTGCATCCACGTGGGAGACCTAGAAAAAGCTCCTGGCTCCTGGCTCTGGATGGGCCCAGATCCAGACATTGCAGCTATTTGGGGAGTGAACCAGCAGATGGAAGATCCCAATTTTCTTTCTCTCTTTCTCTGTAACTATGCCTTTTAAGCAAATATTTAAGAAAAAAGAGAGAGAGATTGGTACCAATGGCACAAATAATTTTGTCTCGTTAACTGGCTCAGGGTTAGAGTGTCACACTAGAATTCAAGGCCACGAGAAGGATTTATATGAATTTTCCAGGTTCATATAAGCTTTCTCAATCAAAAAATGGATATCAATGGGGCCAACATTGTGGAGCAGCAGGTTAAGCTACCACCTGAGATGCCAGTATCCCATATGAACACAAGTTCAAGTACCGGCTGTTCCACTCCCAATCCAGCTCCCTGCTAATATCTGCGAAAGCAGTGAAAGATGGCAGAGTATTTAGGCCTCTGCCGCTGGTGTGGGAGATTCTGGTTTCAGCCTCGCTACTGTGGCCATTTGGAGAGTGACCAGCAGATGGAAGATCTCTCTCTCACTCTCATTGTAAATAAATAAATCTTTTAAAAAATATAATGACACAATAGTTATATATTCAAAAATAAAAATTGCCTTTACCTGTTACAGAGATGTGAAGTATTCATGGATAAAACAACATTATTCCTGGAATTTGCTTTCAAAATACTCCAAAAGAAAAAAAGAACTAAAAAAAATGAGAGGGAAAAACAGATTATAAACAACAGAGGCAAAGTGTTAGTCACAGTTGCAGGTGGGTAATGAGCACAGTGGTATTCATTATAATGTTCTCTTCTTTTGTGTATTTTTAAATTTCATAAAAATCAAACAAAAAGGCATTCAAAGCTGTGCCAATAATTCAGGAATAAGCCAGTGTTATCACCTTCTGAAGTAATTATTTTACACCTAATACTTCATAATTAAATTAAGCCAAAATAGAGTAAGTCGAAATTGGCTTTTAGGCTAAGCCTCTGCCTGTGGCACCGGCACCCTGGGTTCTTTTTTTTTTTTTTTGAAAATTTTTTTTTTTTTAATTTGACAGGTAGAGTTATAGACAGAGAGAAGAGAGAGAGAAAGGTCTTCCTTTCGTTGGTCCATGACCCAGATGGCTGCAAAGGCCGGTGCTACGCTAGTCTGAAGCCAGGAGCCAGGTGCTTCCTTCCGGTCTCCCATGGGGTGCACGGCCAAAGCACTTGGCCCATCTTCCACTGCCCTCCCGGGCCACAGCAGAGAGCTGGACTGGAAGAGGAACCACCGGGAATAGAACCGGCGCCCATATGGGATGCTGGCACCACAGTGGGGAGGATTAACCAAGTGAGCCACGGTGCCGGCCCCTCCGGCACCCTGGGTTCTAGTCCCGGTTGGGGCACCAGATTCTGTCCCAGTTGCTCCTCTTCCAGTCCTGCTCTCTGCTGTGACCCAGAAAGGCAATGGAGGATGGCCCAAGTGCTTGGGCCCTGCACCCGCATGGGAGACCAGGAAGAAGCACCTGGCTCCTGCCTTCAGATCGGCGCAGCATGCCAGCCGCAGCTGGCCATTTTGGGGATGAACCAATGGAAGGAAGACCTTTCTCTCTCACTGTCTAACTCTGCCTGTCACAAAAAAATTGGCTTTTAGCAATATTTTAAAAAGATTTACTTATTTATTTACTTGAAAGGCAGAACCATAGACAGGGAGAGACAGACAGAGAGAATCTGGTGGTTCACTTCCCAAACAGCTGCAACAGCCATGTCTGGGCCAGGCTGAAATCAGGAACCGGGAACTCCACCCTAATCTCCCACATGGGTGGTCTAAGCCCAACTACTTCAGCCATTATCTGCTATCCCCCCAGACACAGTAGTAGGAAGCTGGATCAGAAGCGCAGCAGGCAGAACTGGAACCAGTATGCTGATATAGAACGCCAACATTATGAGTGGCAGCTTAACCCACTATGCCATAATGCCAGCCCCAGCTTTTGGCAATTTATACAGTTTTCAAAATAAGAAAATATTATTTTACAGTTAACAATTTTTTAAATTTATTTATTTGAAAGTCAGAGTTACACTGAGAGAAGAAAGGCAGAGAGAGACAGAGAGACAGAGAGAGAGAGACAGAGAGGTCTTCCATCCGTTGGTTCACTCCCCAGTTGGCCACAACAGCCAGAGCTGTGCCAATCCAAAGCCAGGAGCTTCTTCCATGTCTCCTACGTGGGTACACCACAGTGTAGAAAAAAACTCATTTAAATAAACTTTTTTTAAAAAGACTGAACTTCTTGTAGAGAATTATTTTATTATAACAACCTAATTTTAAGTATTTCATTATAAAATTTATAAACATATAAAAAGTCCCAAGACTTAATATACATGTATTGAGATTTAATAAATATGAATATTTGTTTATGTATGTCTCTTACTTAAAAAAGTGTTTCTAACACAATGAAGCCTCCAACAACTCATTCAAACCCCTTTTTCCACACAAATAACTTATAAATCATAATTTCATCCCTTCACTGCTTGTCCACAAATAACACATTCTAAAAAATGCAAATACTTTTATAATATATACATATGCACTCCATTTTTAAAAGCTCAACCTTATAATTTTTGAAAATTATAGTGATGCAAATAGTTTAATTATATTTTTTTTTGACAGGCAGAGTGGACAGTGAGAGAGAGAGACAGAGAGAAAGGTCTTCCTTTGCCGTTGGTTCACCCTCCAATGGCTGCCGCGGATGGCACGCTGCGGCCGGCGCATCGCACTGATCTGATGGCAGGAGCCAGGTGCTAGGTGCTTTTTCCTGGTCTCCCATGGGGTGCAGGGCCCAAGCACTTGGGCCATCTTCCACTGCACTCTGGGGCCACAGCAGAGAGCTGGCCTGGAAGAGGGGCAACCGGGACAGAATCCGGTGCCCCGACTGGGACTAGAACCCGGTGTGCCGGCACCACAAGGCGGAGGATTAGCCTGTTGAGCCACGGCGCCAGCCTAATTATTATATTTTAAATGCCACAGACTGGGGCCAGCCCCGTGGCACAGCAGGTAAAGCTACCACATACAGTGTCAGCATCCCATATAGGTGCTGGTTCAAGACTCCACTGTTCCACTTCTGATACCGCTCCCTGCTAATGTGCCTGGGAAAGTAGAAGAAGATGGCCCAAGTCCTTGGGCCCCTCACCCATGTGGGAGACCCAGAAGAAGCTCTTGGCTCCTGGCTTTGGATCGGCCCAGCTCCAGCCATTGTGGCCATTTGGGGAGTGAACCAGCAGAAGGAGGACCTCTCTCTCTCTCTGCCTCTCGGTAACTGTCTTTCAAATAAATTAATCAATTAAAAAAAAATGAATGAAATCCTATCTTCCATAACAAAATGGGTACAACAGGATCATTACGCTTAGTGAAATAAGCCAGTCCCAAAAAGACAAATATCATGTTTTCCCTTATTTTAGTGACTCAAACACAGAGATCCAGTTGTACCCATTTTGGATTGGAAATGGAACAGCAGGACTGGAACCGGTGCCCATATGGGATGCTGGCGTCATAGGTGGCAGCTTAACCCACTGCGCCACATACCATCCCCATAAAGATCTTTTTTCCTGTGTTCTTTTTTTAATTTTTTATTTATTAAAGGAAAAAACATATATATAGTTTTTTAAAAAGTTTTTTTTTCCAATCCATCTCCCTACTAATGTGCCTGGAAAAGTAGAAGATAGCCCAAGTGCTTAGGCCCTGCCACCCACGTGGGAAACCCAGATGGAGTTCCAGGCTCCTGGCTTTGGCCTAGCCCAGCCCCAGCTGTTGTGGTCATTTGGGGAGTGACCCAGTGGATGGAAGATCTCTCTCTCCCTCTCCTTCTGTAACTCTGCCTTGCAGATAAGTAAATCTCCACAGAGCCATGTGACTGTCTCCACTGCTTTCCAGGCACATCTGCAGGTAGCTGGGTCAGAAGCAGAGCACCGGGACTTGAGCAGGAGCTCTGAGGTGGGATGCCAGCTCCCAGGAGGCAGCCTGACCAGCTGCACCACCTGGCTGGTGCCTGTTGGCTTTTGCTCATATTTATGTTGTAGACTCATTTATCCTCCTCAAAATTTGTTCTCAGATTTCACTGATTCTATAAATTTTTTAAAATATCTATTTATTGGCCGGCGCCGTGGCTCAACAGGCTAATCCTCCGCCTTGCGGCGCCGGCACACCGGGTTCTAGTCCCGGTCGGGGCGCCGGATTCTGTCCCGGTTGCCCCTCTTCCAGGCCAGCCCTCTGCTGTGGCCCGGGAGTGCAGTGGAGGATGGCCCAGGTGCTTGGGCCCTGCACCCCATGGGAGACCAGGAAAAAGCA
>JADBBT010000776.1:0-10110 GCA_015711505.1 Sylvilagus bachmani | reverse complement strand
TGACCATATATTCAGAAATCTTCAATAAGGTGGACATTCTGCACAGAGTATTTTTGTTCAAGTCTTGGCTATGCTTTCAATTCCAGCTTCCTGTCTTTGTGATGCTGGGAGATAGCAAGTAATGGCCTAAGAATTTTGGCCCCTGTCTTCCATGTGGGAGACCCTGATTGAGTTCTGGGCTCCATTCTTTGACTTTGACCAGCCTTGGTTGTTGAGGGTATCTGGGGGAACTAACCAGCCATGAAAGATTCTTTCTCTATCTCTTAAAATATATTTTTTTCTTTTTTAAAATTAATTTAATTTTTTAAAAATTTTATTTATGTATTTGAAAGTACACAGAGATAGAAGGAGGGGCAGAGACAGAGAGAGAGGTCTTCGATCTACTGGTTCACTCCCCAATTGGCCGCAATGGCTGAAGCCAGGAGCCAGAAGCTTCTTCTGGGTCTCCCACATGGATGCAGGGGCCTAAGGACTTGGGCCTTCTTCTGCTACTTTCCTAGGCCATAGCAGAGAGCTGGATTGGAAGTGAAGTAGCCAGGACTCGAACCAGTGCCATATGGGATGCCAGCACTGCAGGAAGCAGCTTTACCCACTATAGCACAGCGCCAGATCCTCTTTTTTTTTTAATTTTAAAAGACAGTTTAATGGCCAGTGTTGTGGCACAGTAGCAGGTTAAGAAGCCACCTGCGACCCAGGATGCCCTATCAGAGGTCCAGTGGTTCTGATCCTGGTTGTCCAGCTTCTGATCCAGTTCCCAAATACTGCATCTGGGAAAGCACAGAGGATGGCACTGGTGTTTGAAACCTTCTCACCAATGTGGGAGATCCAGATGGAGTTCCTGTCTCCTTTTTCAGCCTGGGCTAGCCCTGACCATTGCAGCCATTTGGGAAGTGAACCAACTGATAGAAGATAGATCTTCCTCTCTCTCTCTCTCTCTCTCTCTCTCTCTCGCTCTCTCTCTCTCCTCCCACTCCCATTTCTGTAACTCTGCCTTTCAAATAAATCTTTAAAAAAAGAACTTTATTGGAATACTATTAGCTGAAAAGTGAAATATTCTGTAATCAACTACTCATCTATCTCTTACCACCTCAAAAATAATTTTTTAAGGATTTATTTATTTACTTGAAAGTCAGAGTTACACAGAGAGAAGGAGAGGCAAAGAGAGAGAGAGAGAGAGAGGTCTTGCATCCCTTGGGTCACTCCCCAGTCGACCACAACAGCCAGAGCTGTGCCAATCCGAAGCCAGAAGCCCGCAGCCAGGAGATTCTTCTGGGTCTCGCATGTTGGCTCAGGGGCCCAAGGACTTGGGCCATCTTCCACTGCTTTCCCAGGCCATAGCAGAGAGCTGGATCAGAAGTGGAGCACCTGGGACTTGAACCAGTGCCCATATGGGATGCCAGCACTACAGATTCCAATTATACATTGATCTCATTTTCAAAATATCTTTCAGTCATATTTTCTATTCTCATTATCTTGTACAACATCTTTCCCTTTCTTTATCAATCAAATCCTCATTTATCCGTAATGACTGCACTCAAATGCCATATGGAGAGACTCCTAAAAAGTAAGTTTGTAATTAACACCTTTCTCCATGATGCATTGGCGCCAAACACACAGTGCTACTACAGAGTTCACAGACATTTTTTTTTCAATCAGTGTTTTGTACTGCTTCATAAATGATAGTTCAAACATTTATCTTTCTAATGACTGTTTCAAGAAAATTATAAATGTGAAGTGTTACTGATTAAGCAGTGTATGACCCTCAAAACACCTAAATGTTAAATTCTAGTGTTCTTGGCATTAATAGTAAATGTGAATTATATTCAGACAATTTAGAAAATCCATGATTATTGCAAAGATACACCTTGCTTATGAGAATTTCAAACACTGAAAAATCTTACCTTTGGATATAAATATATTGACCACAATACAGCTTCCAGCCACAAGAAATAAAACAGCTATTGAAGGGCGACGTCCAACATGTCTTATTACAAAAAATGTAAGTAATCTAGAGGGAAATTCTACCACTCCTAGTAGAAACTGGGACAGGAAGATATCATCCCCCAAACTCTGAACATCCAGCATGAGGCCATGAGAACTGAAAATTCCCGAAAACCTGGGAAGGAAAGTACAGAGGGGTTCCATTAACTTGGTAACACGGTGTTTCATTATAGTGTGTGTATTTGTAACCTTTGTAAGTATTTCCCTTAAACACATTATTAAGACCAAAACATTCTGAGATGAAATAAAAGAATTCAAGGTGCAATGGAAAGTTAGTTATTTCAGAAAAATTTGAAAACATGAATAATGAGGAAAGCCTCACTAATGAATTCAGTGAGAGGTTGAAGAAATAAATCTACTGAAAGTGATACACATTTGATCTAATGCTACAATTCAGTCTAAATTCTGATTATGAATGTTTCAGGAGCCAAAGTGAAAACTGAGACCATTTTATTCCAAAGAAGGAAAGGATAACAAGTGTTCTTTTCTATAAATTTAGAGAAGACAATCATACTTGTCTAGATTTTCACGTTTTGAAAACATTAATTAGGCTTATCATATTGTTGGAATTTTTAAAAATTGGGCTAGTGCTGTGGCTCAATAGGCTAATTCTCCGCCTTGCGGCGCTGGCACACCGGGTTCTAGTCCCGGTCAGGGTGCCGATTCTGTCCCGGTTGCCCCTCTTCCAGGCCAGCCCTCTGCTATGGCCTGGGAGTGCAGTGGAGGATGGCCCAAATCCTTGGGCCCTGCACCCCATGGGAGACCAAGAGAAGCACCTGGCTCCTGGCTTCAGATCAGCGTGATGCGCTGGCTGCAGCGCACCTGCCATGGCGGCCATTGGAGGGTGAACCAACGGCAAAAGGAAGACCTTTCTCTTTCTCACTGACCACTCTGCCTGTCAAAAAAAAAAAAATTGGCATCACATAAAATGTGGCTTCTATAATTTGGAACAAAATGTTGGTAAATTTTTTATTTGAAAATACCAAACAGAGTAATAGACTCATACATGAGCACTGTATATTAATATGTACAAATGTAACTTAACATTTCCTATTAAAGCTACATTCTGAAAATGGGCATTGGCCTAGTGGTTAAGAGGCCTGTGTTCCATATTAGAGTACCTGGGTTTGACACCCTTCTTCAATTCCTGACTTCAGTATCTTGCCAAAACAGAACATGGGAGGCAGCAGTGAAAACTCAAGGAATTTGATGCCTTCCACTCAAGTTGGAAACTGGAATTGAATTCCTAACTCCTGGCTTCACCCTCAGTTTAGCCAAAGGTACCAAAGGTGAAATAACAGATGGGGGTTTTCTATCTGCTGTCAAATAAATAAAGAAAAATAATTAAAAATAAATTCACTATCAATGTATATAGCACGGTATTCAGGTTTTCTCATGTAACTGAACAATATTGTGGAGAACTGTATTTTGAAAACTGGAGATCAAAGAGGGATAGTGTCCAATAGTACATAGTCAAACTTTGGTAGAAGTTGAATATGCATATAGAGTATTCAAATATTATACTCCACATATTTATGTATTATACAATATTGATCAATTTGTCAGAAAATCAGTTTTCTCTTCCCCATTTAGTGGAACCTTGTTGAGATCCAATTTATCTTTTAATTTTGATTTTTTCTTTCCTCCAAGTCCTATAAATCATAACCACCTTCTGAAAACCCATTCTCAAACAGTTGATTCCCTTTGGATCGCTTTATTCTTTCCTACTTGCTTTTGGACTTTTGTTTGTGATATCAAACAAAAGAGGGGGAAGTATCCCCTTAAACCAACACTCTTCAAGTTGCTTCACATGACACTGGCGCTGTTGAATAGGTATTAGATGAGGAAAAGTTAAACTACTTACCCTAAAAAGGATCCACACAGCACAGTCCTGCACACTGTAGGATTAACAATGATCTCTTTTATTTTGAATTGTTTTTCGCTCTCGCTTGTGTTCAGTTCTTCCTTCATTTTGTATGTTAAAATCTTAAACAACAAAAATGAATCAAAAACTATTTAGATTAAGTAAAAGGGGTCCTAATTTCCAAAAATTATTCCTTTTATTCCCACATGCATTGCTAATCTCCATAGGAATGAAACAAAAAAGATAACCTCCTATAACCACATTGTCATGGGTCATATTTACAATATCTCACAACTAATAATTTAAATCACTGAACAAAATCAGTGTAATAACAGGTTAAAATATACTATACAAACATTGTAAAACTGACTTCTAAATGACATAAAATGCTGCAGAAATCCTTTTCCATAATTATAAAATTATTTGTTGGTGGTTAGAAATCCCTGATGTACTCTTTTGTTTAACACATACCTAACTAGATACTGATGCATGACTTGTTATGAAAACAGCAACAAATCTTCCCCAAGAATGTCCCATTACATTGATTACACAAAATGATGAATCTTCTCCCTGCTCTTAGTTATCTAGTAAAAGTATTCCCATTAACTTTTTTTACTGTACTGTTTCAAATGTTTTGTATATTTTTTATCTGATGGAACAAGGACATAAGCCTCAACCATCTTGGGTTCTTGTTACCCTGCCTTCTTTCAAGAGATCAATTCAGCCTCACATCCCATTGTTTCCACCCCATCCCCTACATTCCAGTCCCAGGTTCGGAAGCCATCAGGCCAAACTTGAAAAACATGTATGGAGAAGTTCACCTCTGCCTACTGCCCCCCATTGCCACCCCTAGCCCACCTAAGATATGAAAAGGCCTAGCCTGCTGAGGTCTGGGCCCTCTGTCACATGTCTGGTCTGTGTAAACGATGGTAGTTGGTCAAAATTTGCAAGTTTATTTTCTTTGAATAAATTTGATCTGACTGTGAGTTTGTATTCTGTCTCCTCTCTGTTCTGTGCCCTTTTTCTTACATTTAGTGTGCTGTGTGAGGAGGCATCAAACTGCACCCCTTTTTGTTACATTATCTCTGTTACTTTTTTAAGGCATTTATATAATATATTAGATTCTCAAGGTCACAGCAAATACATGATAATTACTATGACACAATTCTTAGCAATGTTTATGTTATTGTGCTATTAAAACAAAAAGAAAAAATTCATTGTAGTTCAGAGACACATTCTAAAAATATAATACTTATCTTTTTCTTTCTCTTCCTCTCCCCTACCTATCTTTCTTCTTGTCTTTCTTAATTATTGAGATAATGTACTTTTAATTTACATTACAGTCAAAGGCTTAGTGTTCTGCTAAATATAATTCAACAAGTAAAAAGATTAGTTCATTTGTATCAAATTGATTTATCTAATCTGGTAGCTTTGGGATCCGCATGGAGGGAAGGCCTACACTTCCAGGAATGGAAAGTTCCTACCTGCAATTCCAGGGAAGGAAAGTCCTTGTCAAGGTCCCTGTGGGTGCCTAAAGGTCAACCAGTGAGGATCAGACCCACCTCAACCTTTAACCCTCATGCCCTGAATCTATAAAAGGAGCTCTCCCAATCTCTGACGCGTGACTTCCCCAGCCCCCGCTCTGTTGCTCTGTTGGGACTGGGGAACCTCGCCTGGGAGCGGAATCCCAATAAAAGCCTGTGAATTAATTGATTCGTCTGCCTGGGAAGATCTGTTACGCGCCAGACACCTTACATAATCAACTTTTATAAGTGTTATATTTTATCTTATCTAAAATGAGTATAAAGTTTGAAATTGGCCTAACAAATCTATATAAATCTATCAAGAAAACCAAAACTCATGAATCATGTGACAAAGCTTAGCTTATTACAGATATGAAAATATAGAACACCTAAGAAGAAAACTCCATTATTTTCTTTGTTTGATCAAACTTTCCAACTTAGGAAATATTGACTAGGCATATAGATGGCAAGTTAGGACTCTATGTTTGGAGTCAGTTTGTTGACACAACAGCCCATGTCCTTCAAAGGGACCCAGATCACTTCAGAGCCATGGGATAGTTGTCTATTTCTGCTACAATATGGTGGCAAAGACAATTATTTTAATATCTTTTAGAGCAACCCATCATCAAGAGTGTCATGTTAGAATTATGACAATGATAGATCCTGACTTCAGAAAATAAGAAATAAAGGATGATTAAACACCTGTAATGCCTCATTGCCCTCAATATCCAGTGGTACTTGAAATGGACTTACAAAATCTCTGCACCTCTTACCTAATCAATTTTTTAATTCCAAAAATCATCTTACAATACATTTTTTCTAATCTTCAAATACAAGCTATACACAAAGGTAATAATAATAATAGAATTTGAATTCTTACATTTCTTAGCTATATACATCAATAATTTTACTCATTTTTCATTTATTGTTGGCTTAAGGAATTTGATTAAAGAAATAGTAATTATCTTTTCTTACCTCAGTAGTCAAACTTTGTGCAACATCTTTATTTCCATTAATATAGGCAATTCTCTTAAGTTCTTTTAATGCCCGTTCTGTTTGTCCAGTTGCAATAAGCCAGCGCACTGACTCTGATACCACACTGTTTGAGAGGCAACACATACAGTTTTTGGAAGAATATGTCACATTCTAGTTCAGACAGATTCCTGGTTAAGAGGTTATGGAAAGGAACAATCTTTCCAGAATACATCATCCCTTCTATTTAGAAAGATCTAATCCGCATTGGGTAACCAGCCCTCTACCTACTCAACATTTTCACAAACATAACCTGTTCCCATCCCTTCTATACCTCGGAAACCTTATTTTGATTCCCAAGTAACTAATAGAAATTCCTTGATTCAAAAGGTGGATATAATATTCTTTTACTTCTCTTTTTAATTACTTCAGAAGTCACTGCCATCTCCATATGTGACAACTATGGGGATTTATAATTTTTAAAGACACACCTTTGTTATCAGAACTTTCAAATATAATTAAAATTTCATATTGTTGATTTTAAGTTATATCCAACATTTTATCCCTGAAAAGACTAAATACAGTTTATGACACTACAATAAGTACTTCGGGAATGAAAGACTATTTTATCACTCCCTAAATTGAAATCATAAAAGAAACCATGTAACTCAGGGATATTTTTCTGGGGTTTATCTGAGGATAAAATCATCAATCAAATGGGAAAAAAAGTAGGTAAAGTGAAAACTTTAATTTTTATTAATTTATTTTTATTTAATTATTTGAAATTCAGAGACAGAGAGAGACAGAATGAGAGAGCTTTCCATATGCTAGTTTAATTTCCAAATGCCCATGACAACCAGAACCAGCTCAGGATAAAGCCAGAGCCAAGAGTGCATTCTGGATCCTCCAAGCAGGTGACAGGTACACAACTACTTGACCCATCACCTGCTGCCTCCCAGTATATGTAAGCAAAAATTATAAGCCACCAATTGTCCTAATTTTATAAACTTACCAATGACCTCCTTTTCTTAAAATTGAGTTTTCAGATTTCAAACCTAGTTTTCTTTTTCTCAGAATTACACTTACAAATAGCTCTGAGGGCACGAATAAGTTGCAAAGTACTTTTAGAGGAGCCAGCGCCTCTCTGTAACTCTGCCTTTCAAATAAATAAATAAATCTTTAAAGAATAATTTTAGAGATAAGCCTTTATGTATCACAAATATTTAAGCAAAATGGCTTAGTATATAGCAAAATTCACATACCAGACAAAAAGAGAAAAAATGAAGTAGGGCAGAGAAACCACCAACTGGAGGACATGCCAGTCACGGAACATATAAGCTAGTCCTCCGAGCAACACCTGGCCCATGCTCACAGAGAATCCAAAAACTGTGATAATTGTGGGATGCCATTCCGGTAAAGTTCCTTCTAAAACTGAAGAGAATCAAGGATATTCAATATCATTTGAGAAAAATGACTTCAAAAATCTAATAAGATTTGTGTAGAAATCAAAGCAAACTTACGAAGTATAAGGCTATTGAATTGAACTGTACCCATGCAGGCAGAAAACAGGAATCTCAAAGCACAGTAAATGGAGAACATGGGGGCAAACGCGCAGCAGGTACCCAGGATTCCACAGGCCAAGCAACTAAACAGCAGCAATGGCTTCCGTCCAACTCTATGGTGATAACAGTTAACTTAGTGAAAATTACAACGAAGTTTTGTAAATCATTAGATCATCTCAGAACTCAGAATTTCGAGTTCCTTGTTCTCCGCATGCCACTCACACAATGGTTACACCCCAATTGTTCATGAAGTTGAGATATGTTTAAGATAAATATTATAATCACTATTCACATGAGTTTTAGTAAAGCAGAATTCACACGATATGTTTGCAAAATCATTATAATGATAATTGCATAAAGATAGAAGAAATGAACCCAATGGCCAGCGCTGTGGCTCACTTGGCTCATCCTCCACCTGCGGTGCTGGCACCCTGGGGTTCTAGTCCCCGTCGGGGTGCCAGATTCTGTCCCGGTTGCCCCTCTTCCAGGCCAGCTCTCTGCTGTGGCCCAGGGGTGCAGTGGAGGATGGCCCAAGTCCTTGGGCCCTGCACCCATGTGGGAGACCAGGAGAAGCACCTGGCTCCTGGCTTCGGATCAGCGCGGTGCGCCGGCCAAAGCACACTGGCTGCAACGGCCACTGGGGGATGAACCAACGGCAAAGGAAAACCTTTCTCTCTGTCTCTCTCTCACTGTCCACTCTGCCTGTCAAAAAAAGAAAAAGAAGAAGAAGAAATGAACCCCACACACTGCTGTAAAATGGGTATTCGAGATTAATCCATGATGACCTATGAGACAAGGATTTTTGTTATATAAGCATCTCCTAAAGCTGTTTGTATTCTATTTGTCAGATATTTTTTGTATGATTTTTTAATGAGGCACAAAATGTCAAGTTACTAGTTTATCTGATTCTCAATTCAAGCATCAATATACTGATGTTGAGGTGCAAGGGGAGACTGTTTAGTGCTTTTTGACAAACAATGTCAGTTTCCAAAATATAACTCACAGAGTAATTTTTAACAGAAAATTCACAATGTAAAATTATAGATGTATGAGCTTATATTGTAATTTTTATCCTTGAGTGAGCTCTCACATCACCAAAGCAGACACTAGAACAACAGAATGCATGTCTGAATATATAAGCAAATCTTTTTACTACCTGTGATCTCTTCTCAAATCCCCCAATATATTCATCATATTCATCTCATCATTGCTAAAAACAATAGAAATATAACATATTTATTAACTCTTTTTGTGATCTTTTCTAAATTCTTTATAAGTATCATCACATGTAATTCATAGAGCTGAAAAAGAAGTTACAAATATTTAAAAATTATTATCTCCATCTTTTTTTTTTTTTGACAGGCAGAGTGGACAATGAGAGAGAGAGAGAGACAGACAGAGAGAAAGGTCTTCCTTTTCTGTTGGTTCACCCCCAAAGGCCGCTGTGGCAGGCACACCACGCTGATCTGAAGCCAGGAGCAAGGTGCTTCTCCTGGTCTCCCACGTGGGTTCAGGGCCCAAGGACCTGGGCCATCCTCCACTGCCTTCCCGGTCCATAGCAGAGAGCTGGACTGGAAGAAGAGTAACCGGGACAGAATCTGGCACCCCGACCAGGACTAGAATCTGGGGTGCCGGCGCCACAGGCAAAGGATTAGCCTATTGAGCCGTGGCACCGGCCAATTATCTCCATCTTAAAGATAAGAGTGATAAAATATGAGTAGTGTATGAAAACAGAGCATAGGCTGCTCAGCATTGCCTCATAGCAAATCCTAATCCTTTTGCATAGAAGTCACAATACTCATCACAATTTATAATTGATCTGATTAAGGGTTTGATAGCCTGCCCATCTTCTTAATTACAATGTTAAGATCCATGAAAGTTATTACTGATGTGCATATCTGTGTGTTTTTGACATATTTCAACTCAGTTTAGAGAATTTCTGCATTTCTGGTTTCACTGAAGTCAAAATAAATGCCACCTTTGGTGGCATCCTTAGTGTTATCTTCCTACTTCAATGAATATACAATTTACTAACTGGATTGCTTTCTTCATTATTAATATCAGTAATATTAATTCCAGTCTGCTAATTTTCAATCTTTTATGTCTACCACTTTTTTCAAGAAACTGTTTCAATAGTCCCTGGTGAGTCATCGTGTTTCTATAATTATTTCTTAAAGTCTATCAAAAA
>JADBBT010000773.1:0-27139 GCA_015711505.1 Sylvilagus bachmani | reverse complement strand
TAACCCTAAACCAAGCCCTAGGCCTTGGCCTAACACTGAGCTAATGCTCACCTTAGTCCAAGCCTAAAATGTAACTCTAACCCTAACCCTAACACTAAGCACTGATTCTAACACTAATTCTCATTGTAGCATAGCCCTAACCCTAATCCTAACACTAGCCCTAACCCTAATCCTAACACTAGCCCTAACCTTAATTCTAAGCCTAGGCCAAGATCCAATCCTAACATTACTCTTCACCGTAGCCTAAGCCCTAAACCTAACTCTAGCCCTGACCCTCACCATAATCAATAATCCTAACCCTAAAACAAATCCTAACCAGAGTTATCCCTAGCTCTAATCCTAACTTTAACTCTAACCCTAACCCTAACCCTATCTCTAACCATGGCCCCAATCCTTACATTAGCCTTCACTTTAGCCTTAGTCCTAAACCAGGTTCTAACCCTACCCCTAATACTAACCACTAATTCTAACATTAACCCTAACTGTAATATAGCCCTAAACCTAATCCCAACACTAACCCTTTTCCTAGCTTAAGCCTCGGCCTTGGCCTATCCCTAACACCAGCCCTTGCTTTAGATCCTGCCCCAAACCAACTTTTCCCCTAACCCTAATCCTAACCAAAGTATACCATAGCCCTAACATTATCCCTAGCCCTGACTTTAACCCTCGTCTGAAACCTAACTCTAGCCCTAACCCTCACTGTAACCACTAATCTTAATTCTAACCCTAACCTTAGCATAAATCTGAACATAATCTTAACAGTTACCCTAACAATAACCCTAGCCCTCTCCCTAAGCTCATACTAGCCCTCACCTCAGCACTAGTCATAAGCCTAACTCTAGTCCTACCTTTAACACTGACCACTAATTCTAACCCTAACCCTAACCCTAACCATAATATAGCCCTAACACTAATCCTACATCTAACACTAACACCGATTCTAACCCCTGTCCTCAGCTTAGCTCCACATTAGTCCAAGCTGTAAACCTAGACATAGCTCAACCATCACCCTCAGCACTAATCTTAACCCTAAACAGAGCAAAGCCAATTTACAATCGTAACCCTAACCCTAACCCTAACCTTAACCCTCATCCTAACACTTGCCTTGGTCAAAAACCTCAAACAAGCCCTCGGCGTAGTCCTAGTCCTAAACCTGACTCTAGTTCTTAAACTACTTCTAACCACCAATCCCAACTCTAAACCTAACCATACATAGCCCTAAACCTAATCCAATCCTAAACCTAGAGTTGATCTTCTAGACTCAGTTTAGCCCTCAGGTTATCCCTATTCCTAAACCTAAGGCTAGCCCTAGGGCTTAGGAGCAGTGGAAGGGGATAGAAGTCAGAGCAAGGGCTTGGGGTCAGGTAGCAGGACTTGGGTCAGCATGAGGGCCTGGGTCAAGGCAGGGCTGTGAGAGTGGGGCCTAGGGATCAGAGCCGGGTGACTGGGTTCAGAGAAGGGCTTGGGGGCCAGGACAGGGTGGCTGGAGTCATAATGAGGTGTTGGGGTCAGGGTCGAAGGCTTTCGGTAATGGCAGGGGACTGGGGTTAGATCTCAGGGTTAATTTAATATCGGGACAGGAGAATTGAGGTCAAAATTTAGGGCTTGAAGGGTCAAGCGGAAGACTTCCTTTCACTATGAACTTTAAAAAAATATTTTATTTATTTATTTATCTAAAAAGCAGAGAAATCTTCCATCCACTGTTTCTTTTCTCAAATGGCTTCAATAGCCAAAGGCTGGGTCAAGCCAAAGGCAGGAGCCAGAAACTCTATCCAAGTGTCCCATGAGGGTGGCAGTGGTCCAAGCACTCTCCTCCACTACCTTCCCCAGGTGCCTTAGCAGGGAGCTGGATTGGAAGCAGAGCAGCTGGAACTTGAGCTGGGGTTCCAATATGGGTCCTGGCCTTGCAGGCAATGGTTGTACCACAATGCTGGCCTCTCACCATGAACTTTTTGAGAGCCCCACATATAGTGTGGAAAAGTCACAAGTGGATGACTCTAGTACTCAACAAGCAAAACCAACAATCCCTGAGCAATGGGGTAACATGATTTTTCAGGGTTATCGCATTGCAATATTCAAAGATGTGTAATTCGTAACCAAAATGATAAAACACACATAGTCACAGGAAATTACACCCCCAATAGCAGAGGAAAAATTAAATACTTGACATAAACCATCCCCATAGGAGGCCAGATACTGAAACTCTTCTTCAAAGATGTTCCAACACTGTCTTAGATTTGTTCAGTGAGCTAAAGGAAACCATCCACAAAGAACTAAAGGAACTCAGAAAAATGCTGTATGAACAAAATGAGAACACTAATAAACAGAAATTAAAACAAGGGACCAAACACAAGTGCTGAGTCTAAACAGTACAACTAGTTTGCATTGCTGACTGCTAGTTCAAGTCCTAGCTGCTCTATTTCTGATCCAGCTTCCTGTTAATGCACCTAGGAAGACAATGGATAGTGTCTGAGTACTTGGGCAACCAGGGTGGAATCCATGATTTCTGTTTGCAGCATGGACCAACCCTGGCTGTTGGCACCATTTGGGGGGTGAATGGGTGGATAGAAGATGTTTCTCTCCCCCTGCCTCTCTCCACCTTTGAAATGAAAAATTAATAAATTTTTTGAAAAAAAGTTAAAAAAAATCACAAAATCATTGGAGAGGACCAACAACAGACAAAAGAAAGGATCTACGATGCTAAAGATATTAAAAGTATCCATCTGAGCAGAAACAAAAAAGAAAAAGAAAAATGATCAGAGCCTGAGGGATCCGTGGGACATCATCATCACAAATACCAGCATACACATCATAGGATTTTTCTCAGGAGAAAAATCATCAGAAAAGAAAAATCACCTCAGAAATTATGCCCCAAGCTTCTCAAATCTCATGAAAGACACAAATAAGTGCATTAGAGAAATTCAACAAGCTCCAAGCAGATATGCTGAAAGACAGCCTGGTAAAATCGTCAAAACACAAAGGCAAGAGGGAACACTGAGAACAGCAAGATAGAAGTGACTCATAGACAAGATAATAGGTGATTTCAGGGCTGGGTGTTGTGGTGCAGCAGGTTAACATGCTGCTCGGCACACCCTCATCCCATATGTGAGTGCCTTCTGATCCGGCTGGGAGCCAGCAGAAGAGGGCTTGAGCGTTTGGGTCCCTGCCACCCAGGTGGGAAACCCAGATGGAAATCCTGGCCCTCAGCTTTGACCCAGCCCAGACCTGGCTGTTGCAGACATTTGGAAAGTTGATAATCTCTCTCTCTCTCTCTCTCTCTCTCTGTCTCTCTCTCTCTCTCTGTCTCTCTCTGTCTCTCTGTCGCTCTGTCTCTCTTATCTTTCAAATAAATTCATCCTTAAAATCATGCATACAGTGATTCCTCATCAGAAACCACATAGGTCAGCCACAGTAAGAGCTGGACAAAAGAATACTTGTCAACCAAGAATTCCGTATATGGCAAAACTATCTTTCAAGAAGAAAGAAGAAACTAAGACATTTCCAAACAGAAGCTTCAGGAGTTCATCACTATTGGTCCTGCCCTGCAAGAAGAGATAAAGGCAGACCTTCAGTATGAAATAAAAAGACATTAGATTGCAACTCAAGTCCACATGAAAAAATAAGGACCGGTAAAGGCAACTAAATAGAAAAAAATAAAAGTAATTATTAATATATTTTGGCATATAACCCTTCTCTTTTCCCTCATTAATTAAAAAAATGACTAGCTAAAACATAATTACAAGTCCAGTTTGAAGGACTTTTTTTAATGGTCTCAAATTTTACCCATATCTTGCCTTATGGGTTTCTTTTTTTTTAAGATTTCTTTATTGATTTGAAAGGCAGAGTCACAGAGAACAAGAGAGAGAGGAAGAGAGAGAGGTCTTCCATCAGCTGGTTCACTCCCCAAATGGTTGCAACTGCCAGAGTTCGATTGATTCAAAGTCTGGAGACTGGAGCTTCTTATGAGTCTCCCAATGTGGATGGCAGGGGCCTAAGTGCTTGGGCCATCTTCCATTG
Organism: Sylvilagus bachmani; assembly: GCA_015711505.1. NCBI lineage: Eukaryota > Metazoa > Chordata > Mammalia > Lagomorpha > Leporidae > Sylvilagus > Sylvilagus bachmani. The sequence goes on along the minus strand of JADBBT010000773.1, from coordinate 23,122 downwards.
CCTTCCCCGGCACATTAACAGGGGAATGGGGGTGTGGTGTCTAGGTTTGCCATGTTGGGCCAGAGGGAGGGAGCCAGCCGAGGTGCAGCTGGGGCCATGGTCACAAAAATTGCCAGCAGAGGCCCCTGGAGTGAGCACTGGGAACTCTGGGCTTGGCGTGAGACCTCCCATCTGTGTGCCTCCAGGGGTGGGTCGGGCGTGGCCGTGGGCCTATGGGGCAGGCTGTACGTGGGAGAAGGCCTCCACGCGCAAGGTGACACAGGCTGACCTGGGGCGGCACCTCAGTCTGCCCCAAGGGAGGTGGCGGGATCCTAGGGGGCACCCAAGAACGCATGAGCGGCTATGCTCTGGTCCTGCTGGAAACACGCGAGGGCCCACACATGGCCGCTCAGGTTTGAGGCCATCGTGGGACAGCCCGCACCCCAGCTCTGAACTCATCTCGCATGGATGACCCCAGTGGGTGGCAGGAGTGGGTGTGTCCCAGCAGCAGCCCCAGTAACCTGCCCTGCCCTTGTTCCTTCTAGCCCAGGGAGGTCCAGGCGGATGGCACATGCCCAAGCCAGGGAGCCAGCTAGCCAGTGGAGGGCTGTACCTGGACCCCAGCTTCCTTCAGAGAATGCTTGTGGGGCTCGGGGAGGCCCGCAGGCATGCTCCTGGGGCTGGCCACTGCCTCTAGCTAGCACCTGTGGCCAGTTGGCAGCGCTGGTTGGCGGGGTCCTGAAGGCTCCAGGTGAGACTGGCTTATGGAAGACAAGGGGGGCCAGCCTGCTCCTGAGCTTGTTGAGGCCAAGAACACAGGGAATGGGGGGGTGGTCTCTAGGTTTGCCTTGCTGGGCCAGAGGGAGGGAGCCAGCCAAGGTGCAGCCAGGTCCATGGTTACGGGAACTGTCAGTGGAGGCCTCTGGAGTGAGCACTGGGAACTCTGGTCTTGGCGTGAGACCTCCCATCTGCGTGCCTGCAGCGGTGGGTCAGGTGTGGCCGTGGGGCTATGGGCTGGCTGCCCATGGGCGAGCCTCCACACGCAAGGTAGCACAGGTTGTCCTGGGGCTGTGCCTCCTCCCGGCCCAAGGGAGGTGGCCGGATCCTAGGGGGCACCCTGGCATGCAGGACCGGCCAAATTCGGGTCCTGCTGGCAACACGCGAGGGCCCATGTGTGGCTGCTCAGGCTCAGGAGGCTGTCGTGGGACAGATTGCACCCCAGCTCTGAGCTCATCTCATGTGGATGGCCTAGTGGGCATCTGGAGTGGCTGTGTCCCAGCAGCAGCCCCCCAGAACCTGACCCGCCCTTGGAGGCCCTAGCCCATGGAGGCCCAGGCAGAGGGCGATTGTGCAAGCCTTGGAACCAGCAAGATAGTGGAGGACTGTGGCGGGTGCCCCACCCCAGCTTCCCTCAGAGAATGCTGGTGGGGCTCGGGGAGGCCCACAGGCATGCTCCTGAGGCTGGCCGCTGCCTCTAGCTAGCACCTGTTGCCAGTTGGCAGTGCTGGCTGGCTGGGCCCTGAAGGCTCCATGTGAGACTGGCTTAAGGAAGCTGAGGGGGGCCAACCTGCTCCTGAGCTTGTTGAGGCCAAGAACATAGGGCATGGGGGGGTGGGGTCTAGGTTTGCCTTGCTGGGACAGAGGGAGGGAGCCAGCCGAAGTGCAACCACGGCCAGGGTCATGGGAACAGCCAGCAGAGGCCTCTGGAGTGATCACTGGGAACTCTGGGCTTGGCGTGAGACCTCCCATCTGCATGCATCCAGAGGTGGGTCTGGCGTGGCCATGGGCTTATGGGGAGGGCTGCCCATGGGTGTGGGCTTCACTCAAAATGTGGCACAGTCTGTCCTGGGGCTGCACCTCAGTCTGCTCCAAGGGAGGTGGCGGGATCCTAGGGGCCACCCGGGAACGCAGGAGCGGCCAGACTCCGGTCCTGCAGGCAACACGCGAGGGCCCACGTGTGGCTGCTCTGACTCAGAAGACCATCGTGGGACAGCCCCCACCCCAGCTGCGATCTCATCTCACATGGACATTCCCAGTGGGTGTCAGTATTGGGTGTGTCCCAGAAGCAACACCCGGGATCCTAGCCCAGGGAGGCCCGGGGGGATGGTGCATACCCAATCCCAGGAGCCAGCAAGCCAGTGGAGGACTGCTGGCCGGCCCACCACAGATTCTCTCAGAATATGCTGGTAGGTCTCCAGGAGGCCTGCAGGCATGCTCCTGAGGCTAGCCACTGCCTCTAGCTAGTACCTGTGGCCAGTTGGCAGCGCTGGCTGGCTGGGTCATAAAGGCTCCAGGTGGGACTGGCTTACAGAAGCCGAGGGGGCCAGCCTGCTCCTGAGTTTGCTGAGGCCAAGAACATAGGGAATGGGGGGGTGGTGTATAGGTTTGCCATGCTGGGCCAGAGGGGGGGAGCCAACCATGGTGCAGCCAGGGCCATGGTCACGGGAACTGCCAGCGGAGGCCTCTGGAGTGAGCACTGGGAACTCTGGGCTTGGCGTGAGACCTCCCATCTGCATGCTTACAGCTGAAAGGCACAGGGGGGTCAGGCACGGCCCTGGGCATAGGGGGCTGGCTGCCTGTTGGCAGGTCCTCTATGTGCAAGGTGGCACAGCTGTCCTGGGGCTATGCCTCATGCCAGCGGAAGGGAGGTGGTTGGATCCTAGGGGGCACCCTGGAATGCAGGAGCAGCAAGAATATCCTCCTGCAGGGAACATACGTGGCTGCTCAGGCTCAGGTGCCATCGTGAGGCAGCCAGCTACCCGACTCAAAGCTCATCCCCGTGGATGGCCTCAATGGGTGTCTGGAGTGGGTGTGTCCCAGCAGCAGCCACTCAGAACCTGTCCCGCCATTAGAACCCCTAGCCCAGGGAATCCCAGGTAGATGGCAAAAGACACGCCTGGGAGCCCTCTAGCCAGTGGAGGACTCTGCCGGGTGCCCCACCCCAGCTGCCATCAGAATATGCTTTTCGGGCTTGGGGAGGCCCACAGGTGTGTCCTGAGGCTGGCCACTGCCTCTAGCTAGAACCTGTAGCCAGTTGGCAGCATCGTCTGGGTGGGTTCCTGAGGGCTCCAGGTGGAATTGGCTTATGGAAGCCGAGGGGGTCAGCCTCCTCCTGAGCTTGCTGAGGCCAACAACACAGGGAATTGGGGTAGTTCTAGGTTTTCGATGCTGGGCCAGAGGGAGGGAGCCAGCGGAGGTGCAGCCATGTCTACGGTTATGGGAACTGCCAGCGGATGCCTCTGGAGTGAGCACTGGGAACTCTGGGCTTGGCGTGAGATGTCGCATCTGCATGCTTCCAGCTGTCCGGCCGACTGTGGGGTCGGGCGCGACCGTGGGCCTAGGGGGCTGGCTGCCTGCAGGCGGGGCCAACACATGCAAGTTGGCACAGTCTGTCCTGGGGCTGTGCCTCATCCCGGCCCAAGGGAGGTGGGGGGATCCTACGGTGCAAGGCTGCACTCAGGAATGCAGGAGCGGCCAGACTCCCCTCCTGCAGGGAACACGCGAGGGCCCACACATGGCTGCTCAGGCTCAGGAGGCCGTCCTGGGACAGCCCGCACACCAGCTCTGAGCTCATCTTGCATGGACGGCCCCATCTGCATGCTTGTGGGGCTCAGGGAGGCCCACAGGCATGCTCCTGAGGCTGGCCACTCCCGCTAGCTAGTACCTTTTGCCAGTTTCCTAAACTCCAGCTGCCAAACTCAGGTAAACTGCCTCTCTCTAGATGCACCTTACAGAACTCCAGTAAACGGTGTTCCTATACTCAGGTTACAGGAATCTCGCATAATGCGTATGCCTACTCACAACCTACAGAACACCGCTAAACTGAGTCTACTATTGTCGGGCTGCAGAACTCCTGTAAACTGCTTCTCTCTGCACCCAGATTACCGAACTCCCATAAACTGTGATTCCTGCAGTTAGGCAACAGAAATCCCGCATAGTGTGTATGCGTACTCGCAGGCTACAGAGCACCGCTAAACTGAGTCTACTATGATCGGACTGCAGAATTCCTGTAAACTGCCTGTTATACATCCAGGTTACCGAACTCCTATAACCTGTGATTCCTACACTTAGGCTACAGAAATCATGCATACGGCATATGCATAGTCCCAAGCTACAGAGATCCACTACACTGCGTCTACAATACTAATTATGCAGAACTACTGTAAACTCTATCTCTCTACACCCAGGTTACAGAACTCCCATAAGCTGCATCTCCTACTCACAGGGTACAGTAAACACGCATACTGCGTATGCCTTCTCACAAGCAACAGAGTCCCATATATGGCTCCCCAACACGCAGGCTGCTGAACTCCTGGAAACTGAGTCTCCTACACTCAGGCTGCAGTTATCATCTAAGCTGCTTCTTTCAGTACCCAGGTTACAAAACTCCCATAAGCTGCGTCTCCTACACACAGGCTACGGTAATCGCGCATACTACATGTGCCTCCTCACATGCTACAGAACACCACAAAAGCTGAGACTACTCCACTCAGGCTCCAGAAATCCTGTAAACTGCCTCTCTATACAACCAGGTTAAAGAACTCCCATAAGCTCTAATTCCTACACTTAGGAAACAGTAATCCCACATAATGTGTATACTTACTCACAGAGTACCGCTAAACTGAGTCTAGTATGACTAGGCTGGAGAACTCCTGTAAAATGCCTGTCTGTACAACCAGGTTACCAAACTCCCATAACCTGTGATTCATGTACTTAGGCTAAAGAAATCCAGCATAGTGCGTATGCCTACTCACAAGCTACAGAACTCCCCTAAACTGAAACTCCAAAACTCAGCCTACAGAACTCCTGTAAACTGCGTCTCACTACACCCAGGTTGCAGAAGTGCCCTAAGCAGTGTCACCTACCCTCAGGCTACAGTAAACACGCATACTGCATATGCCTACTAACAAGCTAAATAGTACCGTATAATGCACCCCAACACACCAGCTGCAGAATTCCTGAATACAGAGTCTCCTACACTCATGTAGGCTTCTCTCTGCACCCAGGTTACAAAACTCCCGTAAGCTTCGTCTCCTACACACAAGCTACCGTAATATCACACACTATGTATGCCTAATCACATGCTACAGAGTACCGTGAAACTGAGACTGCACCGCTCAGGCTCCATAGCTCCTGTAAACTGCCTCTCTGTACAACCAGGTTCAGGAACTCCCGTAAGCTGTGATCCCTACACTTAGGCTACAGAAATCACGCATACGGCATATGCATAGTCCAAAGCTACAGAGCTCCCCTACACTGCGTCCACAATACTAATTATGCAGAACTACTGTGAACTCTATCTCTCTACACCCAGGATACAGAACTCACATAAGCTGTGATTCCTACACTTAGGCTCAGATATCATGCATACTGCGTTTGTCTACACACAGCTACAGAACTCCCCTAAACTGAAACTCCTGAACTCAGCTTACAGAACTCCTGTAAACTGCTTCTCTCTACACTCAGGTTACAGAACTCTGCATTTCCCTCTCTCAGACTACAGTAAACATGCATACTTCGTATGCCTACTCAGAAGATGCAGTGCTCCTTATACGTAACCACAACATGCAGGTAGCTGAACTGCTGGAAACAGTCTCCCACACTCAGGATGCAGTACTCCTATAAACTGCTTCTTTCAGCACCCAGGTTACAAACTCCCATAAGCTGTGTCTCCTACACACAGGCTACCGTATACCCGCCTACTACATAGGCCTACTCACATGCTGCAGAACACCACAAAACTGAGACTACTCCACTCAGGCTCCAGAAATGCTGTAAACTGCCTCTCTGTACAACCAGGTTACAGAACTCATATAAGCTGTGATTCCTACATGTAGGCTACAGAAATCATGCAAACTGCATATACTCACAAGCTGCAGAGCTCTCCTAAACTGAAACTCCCAAACTCAGCCTACAGAACTCCTGTAAACTGCATCTCTCTACACCCAGAAAACAGAAGTCCCATAAGCTATGATTCCTACACTTAGTCTATAGAAATCCCACATAGTGTGTATGCCTATCGTAGGATACAGAGCACCGTGAAACTGAGACTACTCCACTCAGGCTCCAGAGCTCCTGTAAACTGCCTCTCTGTACAACCAGGTTATCTAACTCCCATAACCTCTGATTCCTCCACGTAGGCTACAGAAATCACGTGTACGGCATATGTATAGTCCCAAGCTACAGAGCTCCCCTACACTGTGTCCACAATACTAATTATGCAGAGCTAATGTAAACTGCATCTCTCTACACCCAGGTTACAGAACTCCCAAACGCTGCATCTCCTACTCACAGGATACAGTAAAAGTTCATACTGTGTATGTCTACTCACAAGTGACAGAGTCCCATATATGGCTCCCCAACTCGCAGGCTGCTGAACTCCTGGAAACTGAGTCTCCTACACTCAGGCTGCAGTACTCCTGTATGCTGATTCTTTCAAAACTAAGGTTAAAAACTCCCATAAGCTGCATCTCCTACACACAGGCTATCGTAAACCCACATACTACATGTGCCTCCTCACATGCTGCAGAACTCCGTGAAACTGAGACTACTCTACTCAGGGTCCAGAACTCCTGTAAACTGCCTCTCTGTACAACCAGGTTACCAAACTCCCATAAACTCTGATTCCTACACGTAGGCTACAGAATCCTGAATACTGCATATGACTGCTCACAAGCTACAGAACTCCTCTAAACTGAAGTTCTCAAACTTAGCTGCCAGAACTCCTGTAAACTGCGTCTCTCTACACCCAGGTTGGAGAACTCACATCAGCTGCATCGCCTAACCTCAGACTACAATAAACACGCATACTGCATATACCTACTCAGAAGCTACAGAGTCCCGTGTATGGTGCCCCAAAATGCAGGCTGCTGAACTCCTGGATACTGAGTCTCCTACACTCAGGCTGCAGTACTCCTGGAAACTGTTTCTCTCTGCTCCCAGGTTATAAAACTCCCATAAGCTGCGTCTCCTACACACAGGCTACCGTAATACCACACACTATGTATGCCTACTCACATGCTACAGAGCACCATGAAACTGAGACTACTCCGCTCAGGCTCCAGAACTCCTGTAAACTGCCTCTCTGTACAACCAGGTTACCGAACTCCATGAAGTATGCATAATTTCTGTAACCTAAGTGTAGGAATCACATTTTATGGGAGTTCTGTAACCTGGGTGTAGAGAGATGCAGTTTTCAAGAGTTCTGTAAGCTGAGTTTGGGAATTTCAGTTTAGGGGAGTTCTGTAGCTTGTGTGTAGGCATAAGCAGTATGCATGATTTCTGTCACCTAAGTGTCAGAGTCAAAGCTTATGGGAGTGCTGTATCCTGGGTGTAGAGAGACGCAGTTTACAGGAGTTCTGTATAATTAGTATTGTGGATGCAGTGTAGGGGAGCTCTGTTGCTTGGGACTATGCCTATGCCGTATGCGAGATTTCTGTAGCCTATGTGTAGGAATAACAGCTTATTGGGTTTTCTGTAACCTGGTTGTACACAGAGGCCGTTTAAAGGAGCTCTGTAGCATGAGTGGAGTAGTCTCATTTTGGCGGTGTTCTGTAGCATGTGAGTAGGTCCATGTAGTATGTGCAATTACAGTTGCCTTTGTGTAGGAAATGCAGCTTATGGGAGTTTGTAACCTGGGTGCTGAAAGAAGCAGCTACAGGAGTACTGGAACCTAAGTGTAGGAGACTCAGTTTCCAGGAGTTTAGCAGCCTGCATGTTGGGGCGCCATATATGGGAATCTGTAGCTTGTGAGTAGGCTTACGCAGTATGCGTGTTTACTGTACCCTGTGAGTAGGAGATGCAGCTTATGGGAGTTCTGTAACCTGGGTGTAGAGAGATCCAGTTTACAGTAGTTCTGCATAATTAGTGTTGTGGATGCAGTGTAGGGGAGCTCTGTATCTTGGGACTATGCACATGCCATACGCGTGATTTCTGTAGCCTAAGTGTAGGAATCAGAGGTTATGGGAGTTCTGTAACCTGGGTGTACACAGAGGCAGTTTACAGGAATTCTGGAGCCTGAGCAGAGTAGTCTCAGTTTCACGGTGTTCTGTAGCATGTGAGTAGGCATTTGTATTATGTGGGATTATGGTAGCCTGTGTGTAGGAGTTGCAGCTTATGGGATTTTTGTAACCTGGGTGCTGAAATAAGCAGCTTACCAGAGTACTGCTGCCTGAGTGTAGGAGACCCAGTTTCCAGGAGTTCAGCAGCCTGCATGTTGGGGCGCCATATAAGGGACTCTGTAGCTTGTGAGTAGGCATACACAGTATGCGTGTTTACTGTATCCTGTGAGTAGGAGATGCAGCGTTTGGGAGTTCTCTAACCTGGGTGTATTGTGATGCAGTTTACAGTAGTTCTGCATAATTAGCATTGTGGACGCAGTGTAGGGACTATGCATATACCGCGTGGGGGATTTCTGTAACCTAAGTGTAAGAATCATAGCTTATATGTGTTCTGTAACTGGGTTGTACAGAGATGCAGTTTACAGGATTTCTGCAGCCCGAGCATAGTAGACTCAGTTTAGCCGTGTTCTGTAGCCTGTGAGTAGGCATATACATTATGCAGGTTTTCTGTAGCCTGAGTGAAGGAAGCACCGTTTACTTTAGTTCTGTAAGCTGGTTCTAGAGAGAGGCAGTTTCCCAGAGTTCTGGAGCCTGAGTTTAGGAGACTCACTTCACAGGAGTTCTTCCGGATGGGAGTAGGCATATGCATCACAATACCAGATTTCAGGACATACTACAGGGCAGTAGTTATCAAAACAGCATGGTACTGGTATAGAAACAGATGGATAGACCAATGGAACAGAATAGAATCACCAGAAATCAATCCAAATATTTACAGCCAACTTATATTTGATCAAGGATCCAAAACCAATCCCTGCAGTAAGGACAGTCTATTCAATAAATGGTCCTGGGAAAAAGATTTCCACATGCAGATTCATGAAGCAAGATCCCTACCTTTCACCTTACACAAAAATCCATTCAACATCGATTAAAGACTTAAATCTATGACCCAACACCATCAAATTATTAGAGAGCATTGGAGTAACCATGCAAGAAATAGGAAATGGCAAAAACTTCTTGGAAAATACCCCAGAAGCAAAGGCAGTTAAAGCCAAATTTAACTATTGGGTTTGCATCAAATCGAGGAGTTTTGTACTGCAAAAGAAACAGGAAAGTGAATAGGCAACCGACAGAATGGGAAAAAATATTTGCAAACTATGCAACAGATAAAGGGTTGATAACCAGAATCTACAAAGAAATCAAGAAACTCCACAACATCAAAACAAACAACCCTCTTAAGAGATAGGCCAAGGACATCAGTAGACATTTTTCCAAACAGGAAATCCAAATGGCCATCAGGCACATGAAAAAATGTTCAAGATCACTAGCAATCAGGGAAATGCAAATCAAAACCACAATGAGGTTTCACCCCAGCCTGGTCAGAATGGCTCACAATCAGAAATCTACCAACAATAGATGTTGGAGAGGATGTGGGGAAAAAGGGAAACTAATCCACTGTTGGTGGGAATGCAAGCTGGTGAAGCCACTATGGAAGTCAGTCTGGAGCTTCCTCAGAAACCGGAATATAACCCTACCATTCAACCCAGCCATCCCACTCCTTGGAATTTACCCAAAGGAAATTAACTTGGCAAACAAAAAGCTGTCTGCACATTACTGTTTATTGCATTTCAATTCACAATAGCTAAGACCTAGAACCAACCCATATGCCCACCAACAGTAGACTGGATAAAGAAATTATGGGACATGTACTCTATAGAATTCTATAGAGCAGTCAAAAACAATGAAAGCCAGTCATTTGCAACAAGATGGAAGAATCTGGAAAACATCATTCTGAGTGAATTAAGCCAGTCCCAAATGGATATCGGCAACAAATAACTGAGCACCAAAAGGGAAACGTTTTGAAGTGAAATGGACACTATGAGAAACACTGACTTCATCACCTCTTGTGCTGATTGTTGTTGTACAATCTAATACTTTCTCCATTTTAGTATTTTTTTAACTAGTACTAGTGGTTGAACTCTGTAATTAACATGGAAAACCCATGTATAGCATATGCATAGTCCCAAACTACAGATCTCCCCTACACTGCGTCCACATTTTAAGTCTGCAGAACTCCTGTAAACTGAGTCTACCACACTCAGGCTGTAGAAATTCCGTAAACTCGCCTTGCGGCGCCGGCACACCGGGTTCTAGTCCCGGTCGGGGCGCCGGATTCTGTCCCGGTTGCCCCTCTTCCAGGCCAGCCCTCTGCTGTGGCCAGGGAGTGCAGGGGAGGATGGCCCATGTGCTTGGGCCCTGCACCCCATGGGGAGACCAGGAAAAGCACCTGGCACCTGGCTCCTGCCATCGGATGAGCGCGGTTGCGCCTGCCGCAGCGCGCCATCGAGGCGGCCATTGGAGGGTGAACCAACGGCAAAGGAAGACCTTTCTCTCTGTCTCTCTCTCTCACTGTCCACTCTGCCTGTCAAATAAATAAATAAATAAATAAAAAGAAAAAAACTTAAAAAATAAATAAATGAAAAAAATAAAAAAAGAAATTCCGTAAACTGAGTCTTTTACATGCAGCCTGGAGCACTCCTGGAAACTGCGTCTTCTACAGCCACCTTACGCAACTCTCATAAGCTGCATGTCCTGCACACAGGCTACAGAAATCCTGTACTGTGTATGCCTACTCACAAGCTACAGAACTCCCCTAAACTGAGTATTGTGATGCAGTTTACAGTAGTTCTGCATAATTAGCATTGTGGACGCAGTGTAGGGACTATGCATATACCGCATGGGGGATTTCTGTAACCTAAGTGTAAGAATCATAGCTTATATGTGTTCTGTAACTTGGTTGTACAGAGATGCAGTTTACAGGATTTCTGCAGTCCCAAACTACAGAGTCCCTTATATGGCGCCCCAACATGCAGGCTGCTGAACTCCTGGAAACTGGGTCTCCTACACTCAGGCAGCAGTACTCTGGTAAGCTGCTTATTTCAGCACCCAGGTTACAAAAATCCCATAAGCTGCAACTCCTACACACAGGCTACCATAATCCCACATAATACAATTGCCTACTCACATGCTACAGAACACCGTGAAACTGAGACTACTCTGCTCAGGCTCCAGAATTCCTGTAAACTGCCTCTGTGTACACCCAGGTTACAGAACTCCCATAACCTCTGATTCCTACACTTAGGCTACAGAAATCACGCGTATGGCATGTGCATAGTCCCAAGATACAGAGCTCCCCTACACTGCATCCACAACACTAATTATGCAGAACTACTGTAAACTGGATCTCTCTACACCCAGGTTACAGAACTCCCATAAGCTGCATCTCCTACTCACAGGGTACAGTAAACACGCATACTGCGTAAGCCTACTCACAAGCTACAGATTCCCATATATGGCGCCCCAACATGCAGGCTGCTAAACTCCTGGAAACTGAGTCTCCTACACTTAGGTTCCAGTACTCCTGTAGCTGCTTCTTTCAGCACCCAGGTTACAAACTCCCATAAGCTGCATTTCCTACACAAAGGCAACTGTAATTGCACATACTACATGGACCTACTCACATGCTACAGAACACCGCCAAAATGAGACTACACCACTCAGGCTACAGAGCTCCTTTAAACGGCCTCTGTGTACAACCAGGTTACAGAAAACCCAATAAGCTGTTATTCCTACACATAGGCTACAGAAATCTCGCATACGGCATAGGCATTGTCCCAAGCAACAGAGCTCCCCTACACTGCATCCACAATACTAATTATACAGAACTCCTGTAAACTGCATCTCTCTACACCCAGGATACAGCACTCCCATAAGCTTTGACTCTGACACTTAGGTGACAGAAATCATGCATACTGCTTATGCCTACACACAAGCTACAGAACTCCCCTAAACTGAAATTCCCAAACTCAGCTTACAGAACTCTTGAAAACTGCATCTCTCTACACCCAGGTTACAGAACTCCCATAAAATGTGATTCCTACACTTAGGTTACAGAAATTATGCATACTTCATGGAGTTCGGTAACCTGGTTGTACAGAGAGGCAGTTTACAGGAGTTCTGGAGCCTGAGCGGAGTAGTCTCAGTTTCATGGTGCTCTGTAGCATGTGAGTAGGCATACATAGTGTGTGGTATTACGGTAGCCTGTGTGTAGGAGACGCAGCTTATGGGAGTTTTATAACCTGGGAGCAGAGAGAAACAGTTTCCAGGAGTACTGCAGCCTGAGTGTAGGAGACTCAGTATCCAGGAGTTCAGCAGCCTGCATTTTGGGGCACCATACACGGGACTCTGTAGCTTCTGAGTAGGTATATGCAGTATGCGTGTTTATTGTAGTCTGAGGTTAGGCGATGCAGCTGATGTGAGTTCTCCAACCTGGGTGTAGAGAGACGCAGTTTACAGGAGTTCTGGCAGCTAAGTTTGAGAACTTCAGTTTAGAGGAGTTCTGTAGCTTGTGAGCAGTCATATGCAGTATTCAGGATTCTGTAGCCTACGTGTAGGAATCAGAGTTTATGGGAGTTTGGTAACCTGGTTGTACAGAGAGGCAGTTTACAGGAGTTCTGGACCCTGAGTAGAGTAGTCTCAGTTTCACGGAGTTCTGCAGCATGTGAGGAGGCACATGTAGTATGTGGGTTTACGATAGCCTGTGTGTAGGAGATGCAGCTTATGGGAGTTTTTAACCTTAGTTTTGAAAGAATCAGCATACAGGAGTACTGCAGCCTGAGTGTAGGAGACTCAGTTTCCAGGAGTTCAGCAGCCTGCGAGTTGGGGAGCCATATATGGGACTCTGTCACTTGTGAGTAGACATACACAGTATGAACTTTTACTGTATCCTGTGAGTAGGAGATGCAGCGTTTGGGAGTTCTGTAACCTGGGTGTAGAGAGATGCAGTTTACATTAGCTCTGCATAATTAGTATTGTGGACACAGTGTAGGGGAGCTCTGTAGCTTGGGACTATACATATGCCGTACACGTGATTTCTGTAGCCTACGTGGAGGAATCAGAGGTTATGGGAGTTAGATAACCTGGTTGTACAGAGAGGCAGTTTACAGGAGCTCTGGAGCCTGAGTGGAGTAGTCTCAGTTTCACGGTGCTCTGTATCCTACGATAGGCATACACACTATGTGGGATTTCTATAGACTAAGTGTAGGAATCATAGCTTATGGGACTTCTGTTTTCTGGGTGTAGAGAGATGCAGTTTACAGGAGTTCTGTAGGCTGAGTTTGGGAGTTTCAGTTTAGGAGAGCTCTGCAGCTTGTGAGTATATGCAGTTTGCATGATTTCTGTAGCCTACATGTAGGAATCACAGCTTATATGAGTTCTGTAACCTGGTTGTACAGAGAGGCAGTTTACAGCATTTCTGGAGCCTGAGTGGAGTAGTCTCAGTTTTGTGGTGTTCTGCAGCATGTGAGTAGGCCTATGTAGTAGGCGGGTATACGGTAGCCTGTGTGTAGGAGACACAGCTTATGGGAGTTTGTAACCTGGGTGCTGAAAGAAGCAGTTTATAGGAGTACTGCATCCTGAGTGTGGGAGACTGTTTCCAGCAGTTCAGCTACCTGCATGTTGTGGTTACGTATAAGGAGCACTGCATCTTCTGAGTAGGCATACGAAGTATGCATGTTTACTGTAGTCTGAGAGAGGGAAATGCAGAGTTCTGTAACCTGAGTGTAGAGAGAAGCAGTTTACAGGAGTTCTGTAAGCTGAGTTCAGGAGTTTCAGTTTAGGGGAGTTCTGTAGCTGTGTGTAGACAAACGCAGTATGCATGATATCTGAGCCTAAGTGTAGGAATCACAGCTTATGTGAGTTCTGTATCCTGGGTGTAGAGAGATAGAGTTCACAGTAGTTCTGCATAATTAGTATTGTGGACGCAGTGTAGGGGAGCTCTGTAGCTTTGGACTATGCATATGCCGTATGCGTGATTTCTGTAGCCTAAGTGTAGGGATCACAGCTTACGGGAGTTCCTGAACCTGGTTGTACAGAGAGGCAGTTTACAGGAGCTATGGAGCCTGAGCGGTGCAGTCTCAGTTTCACGGTACTCTGTAGCATGTGATTAGGCATACATAGTGTGTGATATTACGGTAGCTTGTGTGTAGGAGACGAAGCTTACGGGAGTTTTGTAACCTGGGTGCAGAGAGAAGCCTACATGAGTGTAGGAGACTCTGTATTCAGGAATTCTGCAGCTGGTGTGTTGGGGTGCATTATACGGTACTATTTAGCTTGTTAGTAGGCATATGCAGTATGCGTGTTTACTGTAGCCTGAGGGTAGGTGACACTGCTTAGGGCACTTCTGCAACCTGGGTGTAGTGAGACGCAGTTTACAGGAGTTCTGTAGGCTGAGTTTTGGAGTTTCAGTTTAGGGGAGTTCTGTAGCTTGTGAGTAGGCATACGCACTATGCTGGATTTCTTTAGCCTAAGTACATGAATCACAGGTTATGGGAGTTTGGTAACCTGGTTGTACAGACAGGCATTTTACAGGAGTTCTCCAGCCTAGTCATACTAGACTCAGTTTAGCGGTACTCTGTGAGTAAGTATACACATTATGTGGGATTACTGTTTCCTAAGTGTAGGAATTAGAGCTTATGGGAGTTCTTTAACCTGGTTGTATAGAGAGGCAGTTTACAGGATTTCTGGAGCCTGAGTGGAGTAGTCTCAGCTTTTGTGGTGTTCTGTAGCATGTGAGGAGGCACATGTAGTATGCGCGATTACCGTAGCCTGTGTGTAGGAGACGCAGCTTATGGGAGTTTTGTAACCTGGGTACTGAAAGAAGCAGCTTAGATGATAACTGCAGCCTGAGTGTAGGAGACTCAGTTTCCAGGAGTTCAGCAGCCTGCGTGTTGGGGAGCCATATATGGGACTCTGTTGCTTGTGAGAAGGCATACGCAGTATGCGTGTTTACTGTACCCTGTGAGTAGGAGATGCAGCTTATGGGAGTTCTGTAACCTGGGTGTAGAGAGATAGAGTTTACAGTAGTTCTGCATAATTAGTATTGTAGACGCAGTGTAGTGGATCTCTGTAGCTTGGGACTATGCATATGCCGTATGCATGATTTCTGTAGCCTAAGTGTAGGAATCACAGGTTATAGGAGTTCGGTAACCTGGATGTATAACAGGCAGTTTACAGGAATTCTGCAGTCCGATCATAGTAGACTCAGTTTAGCGGTGCTCTGTAGCCTGCGAGTACGCATACACACTATGCGGGATTTCTGTTGCCTAACTGCAGGAATCACAGTTTATGGGAGTTCGGTAATCTGGGTGCAGAGAGAAGCAGTTTACAGGAGTTCTGCAGCCCGACAATAGTAGACTCAGTTTAGCGGTGTTCTGTAGGTTGTGAGTAGGCATACGCATTATGCGAGATTCCTGTAACCTGAGTATAGGAACACCGTTTACTGGAGTTCTGTAAGGTGCATCTAGAGAGAGGCAGTTTACCTGAGTTTGGCAGCTGGAGTTTAGGAAACTGGCAAAAGGTACTAGCTAGCGGGAGTGGCCAGCCTCAGGAGCATGCCTGTGGGCCTCCCTGAGCCCCACAAGCATGCAGATGGGGCCGTCCATGCAAGATGAGCTCAGAGCTGGTGTGCGGGCTGTCCCAGGACGGCCTCCTGAGCCTGAGCAGCCATGTGTGGGCCCTCGCGTGTTCCCTGCAGGAGGGGAGTCTGGCCGCTCCTGCATTCCTGAGTGCAGCCTTGCACCGTAGGATCCCCCCACCTCCCTTGGGCCGGGATGAGGCACAGCCCCAGGACAGACTGTGCCAACTTGCATGTGTTGGCCCCGCCTGCAGGCAGCCAGCCCCCTAGGCCCACGGTCGCGCCCGACCCCACAGTCGGCCGGACAGCTGGAAGCATGCAGATGCGACATCTCACGCCAAGCCCAGAGTTCCCAGTGCTCACTCCAGAGGCATCCGCTGGCAGTTCCCATAACCGTAGACATGGCTGCACCTCCGCTGGCTCCCTCCCTCTGGCCCAGCATCGAAAACCTAGAACTACCCCAATTCCCTGTGTTGTTGGCCTCAGCAAGCTCAGGAGGAGGCTGACCCCCTCGGCTTCCATAAGCCAATTCCACCTGGAGCCCTCAGGAACCCACCCAGACGATGCTGCCAACTGGCTACAGGTTCTAGCTAGAGGCAGTGGCCAGCCTCAGGACACACCTGTGGGCCTCCCCAAGCCCGAAAAGCATATTCTGATGGCAGCTGGGGTGGGGCACCCGGCAGAGTCCTCCACTGGCTAGAGGGCTCCCAGGCGTGTCTTTTGCCATCTACCTGGGATTCCCTGGGCTAGGGGTTCTAATGGCGGGACAGGTTCTGAGTGGCTGCTGCTGGGACACACCCACTCCAGACACCCATTGAGGCCATCCACGGGGATGAGCTTTGAGTCGGGTAGCTGGCTGCCTCACGATGGCACCTGAGCCTGAGCAGCCACGTATGTTCCCTGCAGGAGGATATTCTTGCTGCTCCTGCATTCCAGGGTGCCCCCTAGGATCCAACCACCTCCCTTCCGCTGGCATGAGGCATAGCCCCAGGACAGCTGTGCCACCTTGCACATAGAGGACCTGCCAACAGGCAGCCAGCCCCCTATGCCCAGGGCCGTGCCTGACCCCCCTGTGCCTTTCAGCTGTAAGCATGCAGATGGGAGGTCTCACGCCAAGCCCAGAGTTCCCAGTGCTCACTCCAGAGGCCTCCGCTGGCAGTTCCCGTGACCATGGCCCTGGCTGCACCATGGTTGGCTCCCCCCCTCTGGCCCAGCATGGCAAACCTATACACCACCCCCCCATTCCCTATGTTCTTGGCCTCAGCAAACTCAGGAGCAGGCTGGCCCCCTCGGCTTCTGTAAGCCAGTCCCACCTGGAGCCTTTATGACCCAGCCAGCCAGCGCTGCCAACTGGCCACAGGTACTAGCTAGAGGCAGTGGCTAGCCTCAGGAGCATGCCTGCAGGCCTCCTGGAGACCTACCAGCATATTCTGAGAGAATCTGTGGTGGGCCGGCCAGCAGTCCTCCACTGGCTTGCTGGCTCCTGGGATTGGGTATGCACCATCCCCCCGGGCCTCCCTGGGCTAGGATCCCGGGTGTTGCTTCTGGGACACACCCAATACTGACACCCACTGGGAATGTCCATGTGAGATGAGATCGCAGCTGGGGTGGGGGCTGTCCCACGATGGTCTTCTGAGTCAGAGCAGCCACACGTGGGCCCTCGCGTGTTGCCTGCAGGACCGGAGTCTGGCCGCTCCTGCGTTCCCGGGTGGCCCCTAGGATCCCGCCACCTCCCTTGGAGCAGACTGAGGTGCAGCCCCAGGACAGACTGTGCCACATTTTGAGTGAAGCCCACACCCATGGGCAGCCCTCCCCATAAGCCCATGGCCACGCCAGACCCACCTCTGGATGCATGCAGATGGGAGGTCTCACGCCAAGCCCAGAGTTCCCAGTGATCACTCCAGAGGCCTCTGCTGGCTGTTCCCATGACCCTGGCCGTGGTTGCACTTCGGCTGGCTCCCTCCCTCTGTCCCAGCAAGGCAAACCTAGACCCCACCCCCCCATGCCCTATGTTCTTGGCCTCAACAAGCTCAGGAGCAGGTTGGCCCCCCTCAGCTTCCTTAAGCCAGTCTCACATGGAGCCTTCAGGGCCCAGCCAGCCAGCACTGCCAACTGGCAACAGGTGCTAGCTAGAGGCAGCGGCCAGCCTCAGGAGCATGCCTGTGGGCCTCCCCGAGCCCCACCAGCATTCTCTGAGGGAAGCTGGGGTGGGGCACCCGCCACAGTCCTCCACTATCTTGCTGGTTCCAAGGCTTGCACAATCGCCCTCTGCCTGGGCCTCCATGGGCTAGGGCCTCCAAGGGCGGGTCAGGTTCTGGGGGGCTGCTGCTGGGACACAGCCACTCCAGATGCCCACTAGGCCATCCACATGAGATGAGCTCAGAGCTGGGGTGCAATCTGTCCCACGACAGCCTCCTGAGCCTGAGCAGCCACACATGGGCCCTCGCGTGTTGCCAGCAGGACCCGAATTTGGCCGGTCCTGCATGCCAGGGTGCCCCCTAGGATCCGGCCACCTCCCTTGGGCCGGGAGGAGGCACAGCCCCAGGACAACCTGTGCTACCTTGCGTGTGGAGGCTCGCCCATGGGCAGCCAGCCCATAGCCCCACGGCCACACCTGACCCACCGCTGCAGGCACGCAGATGGGAGGTCTCACGCCAAGACCAGAGTTCCCAGTGCTCACTCCAGAGGCCTCCACTGACAGTTCCCGTAACCATGGACCTGGCTGCACCTTGGCTGGCTCCCTCCCTCTGGCCCAGCAAGGCAAACCTAGAGACCACCCCCCCATTCCCTGTGTTCTTGGCCTCAACAAGCTCAGGAGCAGGCTGGCCCCCCTTGTCTTCCATAAGCCAGTCTCACCTGGAGCCTTCAGGACCCCGCCAACCAGCGCTGCCAACTGGCCACAGGTGCTAGCTAGAGGCAGTGGCCAGCCCCAGGAGCATGCCTGCGGGCCTCCCCGAGCCCCACAAGCATTCTCTGAAGGAAGCTGGGGTCCAGGTACAGCCCTCCACTGGCTAGCTGGCTCCCTGGCTTGGGCATGTGCCATCCGCCTGGACCTCCCTGGGCTAGAAGGAACAAGGGCAGGGCAGGTTACTGGGGCTGCTGCTGGGACACACCCACTCCTGCCACCCACTGGGGTCATCCATGCGAGATGAGTTCAGAGCTGGGGTGCGGGCTGTCCCACGATGGCCTCAAACCTGAGCGGCCATGTGTGGGCCCTCGCGTGTTTCCAGCAGGACCAGAGCATAGCCGCTCATGCGTTCTTGGGTGCCCCCTAGGATCCCGCCACCTCCCTTGGGGCAGACTGAGGTGCCGCCCCAGGTCAGCCTGTGTCACCTTGCGCGTGGAGGCCTTCTCCCACGTACAGCCTGCCCCATAGGCCCACGGCCACGCCCGACCCACCCCTGGAGGCACACAGATGGGAGGTCTCACGCCAAGCCCAGAGTTCCCAGTGCTCACTCCAGGGGCCTCTGCTGGCAATTTTTGTGACCATGGCCCCAGCTGCACCTCGGCTGGCTCCCTCCCTCTGGCCCAACATGGCAAACCTAGACACCACACCCCCATTCCCCTGTTAATGTGCCGGGGAAGGCAATGGAAGATGGCCCAAGCACTTAGGCCCCTGCCATCCACATTGGGAGACTCATAAGAAGCTCCAGTCTCCAGACTTTGAATCAATCGAACTCTGGCAGTTGCAACCATTTGGGGAGTGAACCAGCTGATGGAAGACCTCTCTCTCTTCCTCTCTCTCTTGTTCTCTGTGACTCTGCCTTTCAAATCAATAAAGAAATCTTAAAAAAAAAGAAACCCATAAGGCAAGATATGGGTAAAATTTGAGACCATTAAAAAAAGTCCTTCAAACTGGACTTGTAATTATGTTTTAGCTAGTCATTTTTTTAATTAATGAGGGAAAAGAGAAGGGTTATATGCCAAAATATATTAATAATTACTTTTATTTTTTTCTATTTAGTTGCCTTTACCGGTCCTTATTTTTTCATGTGGACTTGAGTTGCAATCTAATGTCTTTTTATTTCATACTGAAGGTCTGCCTTTATCTCTTCTTGCAGGGCAGGACCAATAGTGATGAACTCCTGAAGCTTCTGTTTGGAAATGTCTTAGTTTCTTCTTTCTTCTTGAAAGATAGTTTTGCCATATACGGAATTCTTGGTTGACAAGTATTCTTTTGTCCAGCTCTTACTGTGGCTGACCTATGTGGTTTCTGATGAGGAATCACTGTATGCATGATTTTAAGGATGAATTTATTTGAAAGATAAGAGAGACAGAGCGACAGAGAGACAGAGAGAGACAGAGAGAGACAGAGAGAGAGAGACAGAGAGAGAGAGAGAGAGAGAGAGAGATTATCAACTTTCCAAATGTCTGCAACAGCCAGGTCTGGGCTGGGTCAAAGCTGAGGGCCAGGATTTCCATCTGGGTTTCCCACCTGGGTGGCAGGGACCCAAACGCTCAAGCCCTCTTCTGCTGGCTCCCAGCCGGATCAGAAGGCACTCACATATGGGATGAGGGTGTGCCGAGCAGCATGTTAACCTGCTGCACCACAACACCCAGCCCTGAAATCACCTATTATCTTGTCTATGAGTCACTTCTATCTTGCTGTTCTCAGTGTTCCCTCTTGCCTTTGTGTTTTGACGATTTTACCAGGCTGTCTTTCAGCATATCTGCTTGGAGCTTGTTGAATTTCTCTAATGCACTTATTTGTGTCTTTCATGAGATTTGAGAAGCTTGGGGCATAATTTCTGAGGTGATTTTTCTTTTCTGATGATTTTTCTCCTGAGAAAAATCCTATGATGTGTATGCTGGTATTTGTGATGATGATGTCCCACGGATCCCTCAGGCTCTGATCATTTTTCTTTTTCTTTTTTGTTTCTGCTCAGATGGATACTTTTAATATCTTTAGCATCGTAGATCCTTTCTTTTGTCTGTTGTTGGTCCTCTCCAATGATTTTGTGATTTTTTTTAACTTTTTTTCAAAAAATTTATTAATTTTTCATTTCAAAGGTGGAGAGAGGCAGGGGGAGAGAAACATCTTCTATCCACCCATTCACCCCCCAAATGGTGCCAACAGCCAGGGTTGGTCCATGCTGCAAACAGAAATCATGGATTCCACCCTGGTTGCCCAAGTACTCAGACACTATCCATTGTCTTCCTAGGTGCATTAACAGGAAGCTGGATCAGAAATAGAGCAGCTAGGACTTGAACTAGCAGTCAGCAATGCAAACTAGTTGTACTGTTTAGACTCAGCACTTGTGTTTGGTCCCTTGTTTTAATTTCTGTTTATTAGTGTTCTCATTTTGTTCATACAGCATTTTTCTGAGTTCCTTTAGTTCTTTGTGGATGGTTTCCTTTAGCTCACTGAACAAATCTAAGACAGTGTTGGAACATCTTTGAAGAAGAGTTTCAGTATCTGGCCTCCTATGGGGATGGTTTATGTCAAGTATTTAATTTTTCCTCTGCTATTGGGGGTGTAATTTCCTGTGACTATGTGTGTTTTATCATTTTGGTTACGAATTACACATCTTTGAATATTGCAATGCGATAACCCTGAAAAATCATGTTACCCCATTGCTCAGGGATTGTTGGTTTTGCTTGTTGAGTACTAGAGTCATCCACTTGTGACTTTTCCACACTATATGTGGGGCTCTCAAAAAGTTCATGGTGAGAGGCCAGCATTGTGGTACAACCATTGCCTGCAAGGCCAGGACCCATATTGGAACCCCAGCTCAAGTTCCAGCTGCTCTGCTTCCAATCCAGCTCCCTGCTAAGGCACCTGGGGAAGGTAGTGGAGGAGAGTGCTTGGACCACTGCCACCCTCATGGGACACTTGGATAGAGTTTCTGGCTCCTGCCTTTGGCTTGACCCAGCCTTTGGCTATTGAAGCCATTTGAGAAAAGAAACAGTGGATGGAAGATTTCTCTGCTTTTTAGATAAATAAATAAATAAAATATTTTTTTAAAGTTCATAGTGAAAGGAAGTCTTCCGCTTGACCCTTCAAGCCCTAAATTTTGACCTCAATTCTCCTGTCCCGATATTAAATTAACCCTGAGATCTAACCCCAGTCCCCTGCCATTACCGAAAGCCTTCGACCCTGACCCCAACACCTCATTATGACTCCAGCCACCCTGTCCTGGCCCCCAAGCCCTTCTCTGAACCCAGTCACCCGGCTCTGATCCCTAGGCCCCACTCTCACAGCCCTGCCTTGACCCAGGCCCTCATGCTGACCCAAGTCCTGCTACCTGACCCCAAGCCCTTGCTCTGACTTCTATCCCCTTCCACTGCTCCTAAGCCCTAGGGCTAGCCTTAGGTTTAGGAATAGGGATAACCTGAGGGCTAAACTGAGTCTAGAAGATCAACTCTAGGGTTAGGATTGGATTAGGTTTAGGGCTATGTATGGTTAGGTTTAGAGTTGGGATTGGTGGTTAGAAGTAGTTTAAGAACTAGAGTCAGGTTTAGGACTAGGACTACGCCGAGGGCTTGTTTGAGGTTTTTGACCAAGGCAAGTGTTAGGATGAGGGTTAAGGTTAGGGTTAGGGTTAGGGTTACGATTGTAAATTGGCTTTGCTCTGTTTAGGGTTAAGATTAGTGCTGAGGGTGATGGTTGAGCTATGTCTAGGTTTACAGCTTGGACTAATGTGGAGCTAAGCTGAGGACAGGGGTTAGAATCGGTGTTAGTGTTAGATGTAGGATTAGTGTTAGGGCTATATTATGGTTAGGGTTAGGGTTAGGGTTAGAATTAGTGGTCAGTGTTAAAGGTAGGACTAGAGTTAGGCTTATGACTAGTGCTGAGGTGAGGGCTAGTATGAGCTTAGGGAGAGGGCTAGGGTTATTGTTAGGGTAACTGTTAAGATTATGTTCAGATTTATGCTAAGGTTAGGGTTAGAATTAAGATTAGTGGTTACAGTGAGGGTTAGGGCTAGAGTTAGGTTTCAGACGAGGGTTAAAGTCAGGGCTAGGGATAATGTTAGGGCTATGGTATACTTTGGTTAGGATTAGGGTTAGGGGAAAAGTTGGTTTGGGGCAGGATCTAAAGCAAGGGCTGGTGTTAGGGATAGGCCAAGGCCGAGGCTTAAGCTAGGAAAAGGGTTAGTGTTGGGATTAGGTTTAGGGCTATATTACAGTTAGGGTTAATGTTAGAATTAGTGGTTAGTATTAGGGGTAGGGTTAGAACCTGGTTTAGGACTAAGGCTAAAGTGAAGGCTAATGTAAGGATTGGGGCCATGGTTAGAGATAGGGTTAGGGTTAGGGTTAGAGTTAAAGTTAGGATTAGAGCTAGGGATAACTCTGGTTAGGATTTGTTTTAGGGTTAGGATTATTGATTATGGTGAGGGTCAGGGCTAGAGTTAGGTTTAGGGCTTAGGCTACGGTGAAGAGTAATGTTAGGATTGGATCTTGGCCTAGGCTTAGAATTAAGGTTAGGGCTAGTGTTAGGATTAGGGTTAGGGCTAGTGTTAGGATTAGGGTTAGGGCTATGCTACAATGAGAATTAGTGTTAGAATCAGTGCTTAGTGTTAGGGTTAGGGTTAGAGTTACATTTTAGGCTTGGACTAAGGTGAGCATTAGCTCAGTGTTAGGCCAAGGCCTAGGGCTTGGTTTAGGGTTA
>JADBBT010000770.1:0-27743 GCA_015711505.1 Sylvilagus bachmani | reverse complement strand
GCAGAAGATTCGCCAATCATCCCTTGGATTGAATGTATAGAATAATAAAATAATGTGTTCATCACCATCTAAATCTTCTTCAGCCCATTTCTACCCTATTGCACTAGATTCTAGAGAATTGTGTAGAACCTTAATAATCAGGACTAACTCCTTAAATCACTTATCATATTATCAGTTTAACACAAGTTGCCCTTAGTCTAAGCAAGAATTCCACCTTCTCTTACCACCTGGAAGTAGATCATGACTTGCTGAGGTGGCTACTTCAAAGAGAAAACATTCTTATAGTGATAGTGGCAATTAAGATTTATTTAGTAATGTTGTGTTTCTTTATATGCAGTGGTATTCTAGGAGGAAAACAGACTGACCAAGCATAAGTTATGCAAACTTCTAACTTCTGTGGGCCAGGATATAATTGTGTCACATTAGATAACCTCAAAGATTTTTTCCAAGTTTGAAATTCTGTGGTTCTTTTCAATTGTCTTGAGAATAATCCCTCCAACGATGGCTATCTCTGTTTGGGTGTATTTACTGTAGCAGATGTTAATTCTAATCAGTGTGGTTTAATTGCATTTTCATTATCTGCAGAAGACCTTTGTTCTTTGAGATATCAGAAAGCAAATTAACTTTGGCATAATTAAAAATGCAATGGGTCATAAAAGCTAAAACAGTTTGATTTATTTCAGCAGATAATTAAATTAGCTTGGGTGCATTGTGTTTCCCATAATCATAAAAATTCATGGGATGTCTTTTTTGGCATAGCTTCCTTTTCTGGAGAAAGACAAAAAAAAAAAAAAAAGGAAAGAAAAAA
The DNA here is from genome assembly GCA_015711505.1 of Sylvilagus bachmani. NCBI lineage: Eukaryota > Metazoa > Chordata > Mammalia > Lagomorpha > Leporidae > Sylvilagus > Sylvilagus bachmani. The sequence continues at coordinate 26,935 of JADBBT010000770.1, read as the reverse complement.
AAGACCCATTCCTGTTAGTTAAGAGAATATATAACTGAATGAAAAGAAAACCCACATATCTAATGCTATGGCTCTGGGGGAAAACCAAGGATCTTGCATTCTGTTTTTGACAATGGAAAACAATAATTTGAGTCAGATATGGTCCTTAAATCTCATGGCTATTTTAATTCCCCAGAATATTTCTATTTGCTGATAATTGTCAGAATACAGAAGTAAGAGTTCTATGTTATTTTACATCTTAGATTTTTTTTTTTTATTTGATGGCAAATATAGAGAGAGCAGAGGGAATGAGAGCTCGCATGTGCTGGATTACTTCCCAAATGCCCACAAGAGCTAAGGCTGGCCTAGGCCAAGGTCAGGAATAAGGAACTCCATCTGGGTTTCCCATGTAGGTGGCAGGATCCCCACTGGTCCCGCCCATGGTCTGCATTAGCAGGAAGCTGAAATGAGGAACTAAAGCCAAGGTATCCATCCCAGGTATTCTGATGTGGCACATGGGTGTCTTAACCACTAGGTTGAATGCCTGCTGCAAAAAATAATTTTAGATAGCACTTCCTGCCTTGCTTAATTTACATGAACAAACACAGCCTTAAGATCAAATAACCATGAGGTTTTACTTCAGTAATCAATTCTACTTTCCTTAAGTAAATTGCAATTTAAACCTTTTAATTTGTCCATCTCCAATGTAAATGTATCATAGTTAATCACTTCTAAGTCATGTTCATATTAAAGATTCAGGGTCCCTATTGTGTGGGAGCTGACTTCCAGGTTCCTGATCTCTCCTTGTTGAGATTTTTGAAGCTCCCAATCTCAGAGCTGCATGATACTTTTCATCAGTGCTCATGTAAAGGAAATCAACTGACCCAGCCTCAACTCACTTTCTACACACTTTGGAATAAAAATTTGAAGGGGGAAGCAGCTAAACCTTAAACTTTGTGGATATTCGTGCTATTTTATTTTTATAACAGCTATGTTTCCTAGGCCAAAAGCCAGGAAACAGAATTGAATTCACAACTAAAGAAATAACAAATATTTTTAAAAGATTTATTTATTTTTATTTGAATGTCAGAGTTAAGAGAGAGAGAGAGAGGAGAGAATGTCTTCCATCTACTGGTTTACTCCCCAGATGGCCACAATGTCCAGGGCTGGGCTAGACTGAAGCCAGGAGCCAGGAGCCAGGAGCTCCATCTAGGTCTTCCACGTGGGTGGTCAGGGCCCAAGAACTGGGGCCATCTTCTGCTGCTGTTCTCAGGCCCATTAGCAGAGAGCTGGATCAGAACTGGAGCAACCAGGATGAGCCTACACTCATATGGGATGCTGGCTTTGCAGACATCTTTATCTGCTACAACACAACAGTACCCCCAAAAGGTATTTTTATAAATATCCTATCCATCCTGTTTAAGGCTCCACTTAATCTCAAATTCCTCTCAGATCATTGGTTTGGAGGAGAGTGGGAGGGACAGTTCTTCAAGTGACAGTGGTTTGACTCCACCTGGTGTCCGTCAGTTTGTTGGGTTCCGTGCAGTCCTCTCCAATGCCAGAGCTCCAAGTGTCTGATGCTGCTTACGCATATCTTCCTTTTCTACTGATCTTGCCTCTAGGCCCCACTTACGTATACTCTGTTCCATGAAGTCTTTAAAGAGAAATTGTGCAGTTAAGGGCTTGTTGGATAACAGTCATTTAAACAGAAAACAGTTCTGTTGCCTTTTGTTGACTTCTACTTGTAGCTGCAGTTGTAAGAGCTGGGCTGATGGGCATCCTGAAGAGTAGATGCTGGGCTCAGGCAGTCTGGCCAGATTTGTATGTCGCAGCCCCTGTTCCTTAGATAGGGGCAAACGCTCCTGTATTAATGCCTAAACAGGTCTCTTCCTGTATTGTTCCTGTTTTCTGAAAGTGTCTGAATGCAGGGCAGGTCAATATAGAACCTCATCGTATATGCTGCCATTGTACTATTTACTGCAGGGAATTGCTCTACTGGTAGTGTTTCTTATGCTTCTGCTGCAGTGTTTTATCATTCATTATCAACCTGGACTGAATTTGACCCCTGAAGGACATTTGGTATCGTCTGAAGATATTTTTGGAGTGGGATGCTCTTGGCATCTGGAGAGTAGAGGCCAGTGATACTGCTAAACATTTAATGCATAGGATAGCACCCCCCCCCACTACAAAGAATGATCTCATCCAGATTGTCAGTAGTGTTGGTGTTGCAAAACCTTGTCTAGGATGATGGAGACACAATGATCTTCAAGACAAAATCCCTGCTCAAAAAGGATTCTGATGTAAGTCACGAGAGAGGGTTAGATCATAAATAAGTTATATTAGATAGTGGTATGTACCATTTATATAAATAAAGAAGGGTAAGGAGTGGGGAAGGGATGAATGGGGAGACTTTTATGGAAGACCTCCCTGAGGAGGTTCTGTCTGAGTAGACCTTAGATTTGAAGTGAGTATGTCATGTGAATACACACGGAAAGAGCATACCAGGCGGAGAGAAGGCCAAGTGTGAAGGCACTGAGGCAGGAGTAAGCCAAGTTCTGTCTGGGAGACAGTAAAGCAGAGCTAAGTAAGTAGAGGAGAGAGTTGTGGGACATAATATAGTTGTCAAGGGCCTGATCATATGATTAAGATGATAAAGCCTCTGTGACGTGAAGTCATTGGAGAACTGTGACCAGGGTAGTGTCCTGATGTGACTTCCGGTTTTAGAAAATTGGTCTGGCTGCTGCAGGAAAAGTTGATCATAGTGGAATGAAGTGGTAGCAAAGAGATCTTACAGGAGGCTCTGTGGCAATCTACTGCATCATGTTATAGGTACAAATACTGAAAAATCTCCAGATTTGAAGGGTATTTTGTCAGGATTTTCTTGTAGAAGTATAGTTGGATAATATGAACCTGGAGGTAAGAGTAGAGGTCAGGAACAACATTATTTATTTTGGAGTTGTTGGCATAGAGGTCGAGTTTATAGCTGTGACGTTGAATGAGCTCAGAGAAGAATACAGTGTGGATAAACAGTCTCAGGATTGAGACTAGGGGGCACTGTGACTTTTACAGGTGGGGAAGAAGAGGTGGAGCCAGTGAAGAAGATTGGCAAAGGAAGCCCAGAAATACCTACCCAGAAGGAGTTGAAGGTGTCTGTATTTACAGAGGAGAGAGGGTCAGCTGGGTCAGATTTTGGAGAGATTAGGAAAGGGCAGGACCCAGAGCTGGTAACAGAGGTCTTTGGTGACCTTGACAAGTAGGGTAATGGGGAAGAACCTGCTTGGAGAGGGTTCAAAATATTCTGAAAAGTGGGTGGGTGAATATATTAAGCAAAACACTTTCTGTGAGTTTTTTTTTTTTTTTTTTCTTAAACAAAACTCCTGCTGCAGCAGGATACTGGAGAGGGAGAGAATATTACAGAAACAGTCCTCAGGCTGTGAGGGTGTGGAGGGATTGACTGTCCAGAAGGTGGAGAGGACATGGGTGTGGCTGCAGGTGGGCTAGCAGGTTTGGCGTGCCCCGGGATCTCTTCTAATTGCTTCTGTGTCCTGGTGAAAGAATAAGAATGACAGGCAGGTGAGAGTGACAAGGGAAATATCTTCTGGAGATCTGAAACAATAGGAGGAACTTTAGGTCACAAGAAAATAGAGTGAATCAGAAAACAACACAAATTTTACAAAATACCTCCCAAGTTGCAGACATTTGTAAATCATTCAGCAGATGTTTATAGACCTCCAGCTTTGTGGAAGCCACTATGTTTTTCAAGTTATTTGTATCCCAGAATAAGAAATACATTTTCCCTTGAAAGCCAGCACATATACACGTATACTCCCCAAGACAGAACTAACAGCACTTTCATAAATCTATACTTATTAATGAAATACACTCTATTTTCTTTCCTAATGTGTTTGGTTTTTAGAAATGACTGTTCACAACGCATTAAATGAATTTCTCAATCCCCATTGTTTGGAAAACACCACAGTGAAAGAATACGGATTTGTGTGTTCCTCTTCAGTGAGATTGAAGTCACACCATTAGGTTGAAAATTAGAAAGAAAAGAAAGATTTTCACTAATTTTTCTTGGAGAATCTGCTAATTGGTAGACACTGGGTGTATAGGCAGTGTCTTTCTTTTCTTTTTTTTTTTTTTTCTTTTTCTTTTTCTTTTTTTTCTGACAAGCAGAGTGGACAGTGAGAGAGACAGAGAGAAAGGTCTTCCTTTGCCATTGGTTCACCCCCCAAATGGCCGCTATGGCTGGCGCACTGTGGCTGGTGCACTGCGCTGATCTGAAGTCAGGAGCCAGGTGCTTCTCCTGGTCTCCCTTGGGGTGCAGGGCCCAAGCACTTGGGCCATCCTCCAGGCAGTGTCTTTCTAATCTTGACTTTTCCATTTTACACTGAGGGAAGTATTGGATTAGGAGGAGCTATATATCCCCTATATTGTGACAGCCCTAGCTGAGTTTAGTGAAAATTAAGGGCTGTTTCCATTCTTTGTTTTCTGCTTTTGTAAAATCAGACTGCTATGTTATATGTGTAACTCTTTACTTTTGCATTATTTGAATAAAATTTGGAAATTCAAACTCTGTATAGATTGACTGCTTTTTTACTCATGGTTTTAATCTATAGGCATAAATGTGACTTTTTAAAAAAGTACCACGGTAAATAAGTCTCAAAAGCAGGACTTGATGTTTGCACAGTATCCTCTGGTTTTCATAAATGTCACACTATCTAGTGATTCTAAGTAAATTAGTAGCTACCCAGTCAAAATTGAGAGCAGAAAATGCACATTGGAGCTGAGGGGTCTTGACCATGAATCAAAATTAGACAAGGCAGATAGAAAAATTATGTAAGTATTCTTTATGCCTTTAGGCCCAGAGACACCACTGTACCTTTTCTTTTCATTCAAAAATGCCTTTCATGAATTTCTATGATAGATTTGTGTGTGGCTGTTTGAGGGAAGGGATAAATCTCTTTAGTTCTGTCTCTCTTCCAATAAGAGAAATTGAGTCCTTACTCCTTTGGATATTGTTTCTATAATTCCTTGGTAATTTACATGGCTCCATACTTTAATGCAGAAATATAAAGCTGAGAGGACTTTTGGGAGTTTGGTTAGATTTTTCTCTTTCCCTCAAAATAGTTATTTACTCTGCTTTTAATGATTTATCAAGAAGATAATGCCACAAGTCCTTTGGAGAATATATTTTCTATAACCAAAGCCTTAGGATAAATCACAAGTAATTATGTGAGAAAAAAGATCTATGTCCCAAAGCAAACCCTGACAAACAAAGTCATAGCGGGTTACTATCATAGGTGCAATTCTGAACCAATGGACATTTCTCCAGGCTTCGGTCATGAAAGATTCTAAAAGGGGGCTTGATGATGGGAGGGGGACCCTAAGAGTAGCCTTTGGTTTGAATTGACAGCTGTCTGGCCTCTGTTTTCTCTTCTGTCCCCTTGTGTGTAGAAGAGGGATAATTTAGATCCACTGGGGTCGACAGGAAAGTACTGAGTATGTCCCCTCTGAATGGTGCTGTGAGGGGTGCTGAAAAACCTGGAAGGGAGATCATTTTTCTTTGATGTACCCTGATTCTTAGCGGAAGAAACAGCCTGCCTTCTAGGGTATTCTCTGGAGTTGAAGAGCTGGGACAGATGTACAAGAAACAATTAGTGAGCAATACGTTGGAGTTACTCTCAGAAGATGTGTACACCTGTGGGTTTTCTTCAGGTGTATGTATCTGTCTTTCTGTAGGGTGTTCAGGAAGTAGAAAAGGTTGATCAGCAAATATGACTAAAAGAGCCCATCACTGTTGTGGTTTTGGTTTCTCTTTTGGGCTGTATGTATTCTGCCACTCACTCTTCCACTGCCTGCGTTGATGTAGGTTTTGTGCATAAATTATTCATACATTTTGTGTTTAATCTCAACTTGGCCTGTGGTCAATGATGTGTTAGATAACAGTCTTTGTGGGGGGTGGGACACAACTCTTATCTATAGTATTTGCCAATTTCTAAGGTGTGAGTACTTCCATCATGGTTAATTTCAAGCTACCCATGTGCTGTAATTGAACTTGGAGTTGGAGACAGATGTATTTGGTTCTTGTAAGCCAACAAGAGTCCACTTCAGGACATGACTGCTGCTATCCTTGCTTGATGTTTCTTTTATGTACAGAATATTATTTCTAATATCTGGAAGAGACTACTCTCTTCCTTCTACACCTTGCAAATGCTGGCTGCCTGCAGAGTGACTGCCCTAGGGATTTGTCTTTTTAATCTCTGTTTATGTGGTACTGTGGCTCTTTCTAGCTTAATCTTTTTGTGTTCCATTTCAGTATGGGTTATAGGTTTTGTTCTATGATTAGGGGGGACTAGGTTTACCTAATGATTTTAGAGTTGATTTAAAGGGGGAAATTTCACTGTGGCTACTTGGATTAAAAATAAACATAAAATATTTTTGCATGTAATTATTAAATATTCCTTATCTCCACCCCCAGAGGGCTCCTTACATGTATTTGTTGGTAATTTTACTTTGTTATCTTGTGGGATGTACTATCATTTATTTGTATTGTGTGGTTTTATGTTTTTGTTTTGACACTGTCTTTGTTTTAAACACTGCTTTTCCTTTTCACGCTGTATTATTTCTGAGGAGGAATGTCTATTTTCCAACTTCATGTGTGCAGGGTCTTTAAACAGTGCTTGAAATCATTCATGTGTTGAACGAACAATGAGTCATAGACATTTGCCTAATTTGCAGTCTTCTAATCACAAGAAGTCATGCCTGAAGAAGACATTTGGAAGAATCCAAATTAAAGTGAAAGTGGAGGCTTAGTTATGGCATGAGTCCTATAATAAGATGTGGGAGAAATGTAGGATTAGGTCCTGGAAATCATCCATGGATGGGAGCCAAAGAAGCAGTGTTGATGGTACAGGAGAAAGAAGGATTGTGGGAAGGAGAGAAGTCAGGACTTTGCACAGGGAAGACAGAGTGAGAAGAAGAGTATCGGGCATACAATGAATTGAAAACATTTGCTGCAAGTACCTAGAGGGATGTCACTTACAACTCTTAGAGAGAAGTTCATTATTGAGAGTAAAAAAAGCTGATTTCAGAGTGGATAGGATGAGAATGAATGAATGTGAATTTTCATCCAAGGATTAAAATGGGATAGGAAATAAAATAGCTATTAGTTACAGAGAGATGGTAGAGTTCTCAAAGGGGTGATTATTATTCATCTTAATGTTGTATAATATTTTCATTGTTGCTCTTATAAGTAATACTTTATAAGGGAGGTTGACAGTTGTGCTATATGTAAAGTTCCATGTTTTGTGAAGTTGAAATCAATCCATATTTGAGACTCTTAATTGAGGTGGGTAGAGATCTGTGGTCTAATGTAGAGCTTAACATGCTCCCAAAGCTGGCACTAATATTGGGTGATTTCAGTGTGCCATGCACATTGTTGATGAGAGGCTCTGTTGATGCAGAGCATTTCGGAATCATATTATTAGTGTATGTACTGGGAGTCACTTGTTTGCACAAGAGTACATTTATACTTTTGAAAAAAACAGAAATTACTGCTTTAAATCAATAATAACATCCCATCACCGTGTCAGGTAAATTGAAATACACAAAGAAAATAAGAAACAGCCATTACCTACAATCTAAAGAAAAAGTCCATCTCCCTGAAATGAGTAAAGAACAGTAATTAACAAGATGTTGATTATGTGATGCCCCCTCCTAATTAAGGCAAGGAAATAATAGAAATGACTTCTTTAAGAAATGGTTAGTCTCAGACTTGGTAAAGGAGAGGGAATTTTTAAGGGAAAGGATAAGCATAGAATGAGAATTGTCTTTAAGGGGAAGAATGTGAAACAAAGGGAAAATCTGAATATACCTCAATGTTATAAAAAGTAAGTGATTTTCCAGGATTCAGCTTAGTTTCAGAATTATTTTCTGTTTGTTGTTCATATATTGGGTTGAAATAAAATTATAAAAATAGTATTTGTGCCTTTTAAAAAACTGAAGTTTACAAGCAATCATAAAGTAAATCTGCCTGCTTCCCAATCCCTGTCCTTTACTTAATGATAACTGCCTTTGATATTCTTCTGGAAATGTTATGATGTATTTGTATATATATATGTTATAAATATAGTCCATGTATACTCTTTTTGCCATCTGCTTTTTTTCACTTAACAATATATCATTGAGGTCTTTCCAGTTGCTATATTGATATATCTTATTTTTTTAAACTACACAGTGATGAAATATATGGGGCATTATTGTGTGCTCAACCTGCATAAAAACCTTATAGATCTGGCACAGTATGTGAACTTTTTAAAAAATATATACAAGACGAACATTTGTTATGGCAATTGAGATGCCACTTGGGATACCCGCATTCCATACTGGGATGCTTGAGTTTGAGTCCTGGCTTTGCTTCTGATTCCAGCTTCCTACGAATGTGCACCCTGGGAGGTGACATGTGATAGCTCAAATATTTGTGTTCCTGCCAACCATGTGGGAGATTTCAATGGAGTTTCCTATTCTTGACATCTTCTTGGGCCAGCCCTGCCTGTTGTGGGCATTTGGGGAGTTAACTGGTGGACAAAAAATATTGGTCTATATTTCTCTCTCTGTTTGAAATAAATACATAAAAATTTAATATATATATATATATATATGATTTATTTACTTGAAATTCAGAGTTACAGAGAGAGGGAGAGGCAGAGAGAAAGAGAAGTCTTCCATCTGCTGGTTCCCTCCCCAGATATGTGCAATGGCTAAGACTGTGCCAGGCTGAAGCCAGGAGCCAAGAGCTTCATCTAGGTCTCCCATGTGGGTGGCAGGGGCCCAAGCACTTTGGTCAGTTTCTACTGCTTTTCCCAGGCCATGAGCAGGGATTTAGATTGGAAGTAGAGCTGCAGGGACATGAACCAGTGCCCACACAGGGTGCTAGCATCGCAAGGGGCAGCTTTACCTGCTATGTCACAACACTGGCCCCAAAAGTATATACACATGAGGCTTAGTACAGAGCCAGCACCGTGGCTCAACAGGCTAATCCTCCACCTTGCAGCGCCGGCACACTGGGTTCTAGTCCCCGTGGGGGGGCTGGGTTCTGTCCCGGTCGCCCCTCTTCCAGGCCAGCCCTCTGCTGTGGCCAGGGAGTGCAGTGGAGGATGGCCCAAGTGCTTGGGCCCTGCACCCCATGGGAGACAAGGAGAAGCAACTGGCTCTTGGCTTCAGATCAGCGCGGTGTGCTGGCCGCAGCAGCCATTGAAAGGTGAACCAACGGCAAAAGGAAGACCTTTCTCTCTCTCTCTCTCACTGTCCACTCTGCCTGTAAAAAAAAAAAAAAAAAGGCTTAGTACAAGATAGTCAAGATAGTAGATGTAATCTTACTTCTATTTACCTACATATGTTCCCATGTGCTTCACATATAGAATGATAAAATCATTGGTTTGGAAGGCTTTGAAAGCCGTCTTGGGCATGACACCTTAATCCCTTTGATAAAGTACCTACTGCCTAGGAGAAACAGCTTTTGTTTGAACGGGTGCTTGCTTATGCTTAAGCTGCAAGGAACAGAAGACCTGACCAACAAAAGGCTTAAACAGCTAGAGCATTTCTCTAAGACACTTAGCTTTTCCTCAGAGTTCCTAGATTGTTGTGGTAATTCAAGCATCATCACTTCACACAATCTTGTTCCCAGGCAGACAGAAACAATGGAGGATCCTGCCCCAGAAGCCCCTTGGAGAACCTTCCCTTGCTTCCCATTGGCCAGAATCATGTCACATACCCAAGTCTTAGGTGCATGGGATCCTGGGAAAGCCAGTCTCTGGAATATTTAGACTGTAGTGATTGATAGGTATTCTCAGCAAGGGAAGTTGAAAGGGATTGGGATGAAAGATCTGTGTCCTAGCAACTCCACTGTGGGTCATAATTAAGCTCTGTAAGCCATCTCTAAAGAACAAGACTTCTGATGAAGAAAATATATAGAAAGCTATCGTGTCTCCTTTCCTCCCATTCCTCTGTACTCATTTGCATGGTCCTTTATGGACGATCATAATGGTAAAAAGTACAGATCACTGTTTTCTGTGACCCAGACTCTGCCCTCCAATTTGCAGTTAACGCGACTGTGTGTCACAGCTCTATTGCACACTGAGATTCTTTATACCAATGTATCAAAATTCATAGTCATTTCTTTATGGTTTCTTCTGTTGTGCCACTGCAGGTGTCTGAAATAATAGGTTGAGAGTAACAAGTCGGAATCTCTACTCAGTAATTTTAATTGACTAGAGTTATAAGGACAAGTGCATTCTTGTATCTTTTCATTCCTTTTGATCACTAAGGATGTTATAAATTTTAGCTATGTCTTCACTTCCCTTCTCCTCTTTTTTTTTTTTCCATCAAACTTCTAAAAGACGTCTGATGGGTGGTAAGTTATAGTGCATATGGGAGTCCTTAGCTTGAAGTTACGTACCAGCGTTTGTTTCTTTGGGCTTAGTATTGTGAAACAATTTTAAGTGTTTAGAAGAAAGTATTAAATAGTGCAGAAACAAAAGGACTTTCAAGCCTATGTGTGTCACCATTCTCTTAAGTTTTAGAGATCCTTGAGGGTATCTCTCTTAGAATCTAAGGATTAGTGAATCCTAAGATTCCCCTTTCTTGTTATATTTGTGTCAAGGGCCCATCCTATTCCAACTGCACTCTTCAGAATTATTAGATAACATACTTCAGTATGTCATTTTTTTAATGGAAAATTATAATAAGGAAAGATCCAATTACTTCATATTCTGCATCAGACATGAATGGAGATGGTGTTTACTGAAATATTTCAGATTTTCCCCCCAACATTGAATTTGTGAAATTATTAACTTTAAAGACTTAGTTCCTACTTAATACCTTGATTTCTTTAATGCAACACTCTTTGGATTTGTTTGCCTCCTTTATATAAATTTCTAGGAATCATGAACCATAGGAGGTTTAAAACTAGAATCTTATCAGTTCAAGATATGCAAAATACATTGGTTCAATTTTAAAAATGGTGTCTGCAGCCTTGAAATAAAAGTGTTTTTCACCTGTATGTTCACTTAAAGGTATTATTATATGCAAGGAACATGGAGTCTATTGTTGTGTAGAAAACTATGCAAGATTTTTTTTTTTTTTTGACAGGCAGCGTGGACAGTGAGAGAGAGAGACAGAGAGAAAGGTCTTCCTTTGCCGTTGGTTCACCCTCCAATGGCTGCCACGGATGGCGCGCTGTGGCCGGCGCACTGCGCTGATCCGAAGCCAGGAGCCAGGTGCTAGGTGCTTTTTCCTCGTCTCCCATGGGGTGCAGGGCCCAAGCACTTGGGCCATCCTCCACTGCACTCCCTGGCCACAGCAGAGGGCTGGCCTGGAAGAGGGGCAACCGGGACAGAATCCAGTGCCCCAACCGGGACTAGAACCCGGTGTGCTGGCGCCACAAGGCGGAGGATTAGCCTGTTGAACCAAGGCGCCGGCCAAAACTATGCAAGATTTTAAACAATTGAATAGATAGCTGTCCAACCTCCAACCTAATCTTCCTTCTTGGGTGCCATTGGGACCTAGCCAGTGTGGTGACTGGCTGCTTATCATTTTATGGTCCATGAAAGTTACAAACTGTCTCTCACTGTATGTTAGTAGGACAGCATAATACCCAAATTGAGGGGTAATCTGGCTTCTTGGCTAAGCCACACCAGAGACGTTTGTTCCCTAATTTCTGATTCTTGTGCTTCAGTTTTCTGCTTTCCAGTGAAAGACATCTCACTACCTATTTCTTCATAACCAGTTTTCTTCCAAAGGAGATTCCAAATAATTGTAGAGGAGACTTAAGATTCTTTTTGCCCATTTTGAGTGCTCAAAGATTCCAAAAGAGTTGCAAATTTTGTTTTCTTACCTGTTCATAAAAGCAATGGTGACCCATTCCGTTAGTACCTGCTTTGAGAAAGTGACAGGGCTGAGTGACCTTGTGGATTGGAGATTCATATTCATTCTATTATGAAACCTAGTAGTAGAAATCTTGGCCCATGGTTGTAATATACTTCCATAAATATTAGTCTATACCACAGAGTAAATGAAGAGGAGAAAGCCTCAAACTGGAATGAAAGATCACATTTTTGGGCCGGCGCCGTGGCTCAACAGGCTAATCCTCCACCTTGCGGCGCTGGCACACCGGGTTCTAGTCCCGGTCGGGGCACCGGATTCTGTCCCGGTTGCCCCTCTTCCAGGCCAGCTCTCTGCTGTGGCCTGGGAGTGCAGTGGAGGATGGCCTAAGTGCTTGGGCCCTGCACCCCATGGGAGACCAGGGGAAGCACCTGGCTCCTGCCATCAGATCAGCGCGGTGTGCTGGCCGCAGCGCGCCGGCTGCGGCGGCCATTGAAGGGTGAACCAATGGCAAAGGAAGACCTTTCTCTCTGTCTCTCTCTCTCACTGTTCACTCTGCTTGTCAAAAATAAATAAATAAATATAAAAAAAGAAAGATCACATTTTTGTTCTTTATGCTTTAGAAGTTCACCTGGACCCCTACCGGACATGGTGCCCTGTTGCGGACTGCCAGACTGTGTGTCCCATTGCATCAGGTGACCCAGGACAGCCTGTGCTGGTGGAATGCCCTTCTTGCCACCTGAAATTTTGCTCATGTTGCAAGGATGCTTGGCATGCAGATGTCGCCTGTAGAGACAGTCAACCTATTGTCCTGCCAACAGAGCATGGGTAAGAAATGGAACTTTGTCCCTGGGATTATTCACTAATGTGCTTAGAAACCTGAAATGTGTTGCTTGGGGAAGAAGTTACATTGTGATGGGGTTTGGAGATTGGTTATTTTATTGTGAAAATTCCCAGAGAAGTGCCTCAGAATCAGCAAACTACTAAAAAAGAATAACCCCAAAAATGCATTTCTAAAAAGGATTTTAGTTATCAACCCCAGAAGAATCTTCCAGATACAACTGTAGGAATTTTGTTTGCTCTTTGCTCTTTTAGGTAGAGAGGTCCCATGCTCCACTGGTTCTCAGGAGCAGGTTAGGGCTTGTCCACAGCTATTTATTGCATTGGTATACAAAGGTATGTCAAAGAGGTCATGGAAAATGGGATTAAAGGTAGTTATTCTAGTGCGGAAAAAATTTAGAAAATGTGCATAATTTTGTCATATTACATATTCCCCATGAACTTTTTGAATACCTTTCATATGCATGGATTTCAACCTTTTTTTTTTTTTTTTGATCCCCTAATACACTTATGTTTTAATTTCATTTTTTGGGAGTTTTAGAGATAGTCTTGTATTTTGTTCTTCCTGCTTGCAAAATGAGACCTGACTTATTTTCTTCCTTGACAAAATTGCCAGCCCATGAGATATGCCCATGATAGCAATAGAAACAAGTGAACAGTAATAGAAATCAGAGGCTTCAGTCCTTAGGAGAGAGAGGTTCTCTTGTCATTGTCTGTGCACTGAAACTATGGTGCAAAAGTTGAGATTTGTTATGAGGAGAAGCAATTAAATCTGTGTCTTTCAGTACCCAGTGTTTTTATAGCAGCAGTAGGGCCCAGAGTGAGGGACCTTTGTGTTCGGTCCCTTGCTTTGCTTGAGGCAATGGCTGTCCTGCATCAGCAGGAACAGAATTCCAGTGTCATGGTCCAGTTGGCTCAATCACTTTGTGCTCTTAGAGTGTGCAGAGCAGTCTCCACAAATAGTAATGTTACCTGGCTTAGACACTGTGCTTGAATCTCTCGCCAAACAAAAGGAAAAATAGATCCAATACAAATAGCAGGCCTTAGCCAGGCTCAAACCAGCGCTTTTGACATCTTCACTGCTACAACAGTTAGCTACCTGGGTGTCGCAGGGCAATATGAAGAACTCAGAGGGAAGGAAGAGATGAGTTCTGACATTGTCACTTGGTGTCTGGGTCTCCTCATACAAGTCATTCAGTGTCTGTGAAACTGTCTCCCCATTGAAGAAAAAGCATTGGAATAGTAACTGTCCCACCACTATTTAGGGTTAGTGTCTGTATTTAAGTCCAATCATGGATTTGATACTTTGAGAACCAAGTGTCGCTGTGTGCTGGGTGGGGGTTTTGATAAACAGTGGCAAATGTGTAATCCAGTGCTGTGGCTTCCCTGTCCCTTGACCCCATCTCAATGTATGCTACCTTTTTGTTTTCTTATGTCCCTTTTGGGGTGAGTCTTACTGGCTGCTCACTTGCAGGTCTTTTCAACAATATTGGACATTTATTTTATAGTATTGCTTATTAAGACCATTCTCTCACTTGTTTAATGAGCAGATCATTAGATTCATGATCTATGCCCAATTTGGATCCTAAGCTTGTATCCCTGCTGTGAAGCTGACTCCTTGCACTTCTTATCCAGACAATGTATGCTTAGGAAATGAAATATTAATTTGGCAATGGAATGAGTTAAATCAACTGTGGAAAGTATAATGATGTAATTTTTCTCACAGCCAGAATAAATACGTTTTCTTTCCTGCTTTGAGTTATCTGGACAGCTAATAATCTACGTCTTCCCTATTTTTACCCTCAACCTTTGCTTTGGAAGTGACGTAAGCATTGATAACTGAGGGTGCATTCGTTACTATCAGGAGCCCTGGGGATTCAGCTGATGATTGTCAATTGCATGCGATTTCTCACCCGTTTGTTTCTAGAGCCCTCTTTGGGACAGATGCAGAAGCCCCCATTAAGCAATGCCCGGTCTGCCGGGTTTATATCGAACGCAACGAAGGCTGTGCTCAGATGATGTGCAAGAACTGCAAGCACACATTCTGCTGGTATTGTCTCCAGAACCTGGACGTAAGTTCCACCTGTAAGGGGTTTCGCACCTGGCTTTCCTTGACTGTATCTGTACCACAGCCACTATCCCACAGGTTTTCCTTTTAAAATGATCAGCTTATTTGTGTCCTGCAAAAGGATTATTTTTTCTTTGCCAGACCTTGCGAGTCTGCTACTTGATTGGTTTTAATTATTTTATTAAGAATTGTAGGTACTTAGGGACTACTGTGTGACATTTCAATACAGGAATACAATGTGTACTGATCCAATCAGGGTAATCAACATTTCTCCTTCTTTAAAGGTACTTTATGACTAGGGGCTTGGAGATCTTTTCTTCTACTACTTTAGGTTTTTACAAACACTCTTTTTAATTAGCTTAGGTATATCACCTTGGCTTTAAAGGCAAGACTTTATTTCAGGAGGCATTTCCTGTTTGGGGGGGGGGGTATAGTCCCATACCTTTATGTAAAGGAATATTAGTGGATTAGTTTTCTATTGCTGTTGTAACAAATTATCACGAACTCCACGGCTCAGCACAGATCTGTTACCCTACAGTTCTGTGCACGGCAAGTCTGACAGGAGTCCCACGCTGCTGGGCAGGATTGCATTTGTTTGTGGAGGCCCTGGGAGAATCTGTTTCCTTGTCTTTTCCATCTTTTCTAGGCTGCCCACCCTTCTTGGCTGTGGCTCCTTCCTCCATCTCAGTGCCAACAACATTGCATCTCGCTGACACTTTTTCTGAGTCTCTGCCTTTGAACACCCTTATAATGAGATGGCACCATTTAGCGTAGTCTTCCCCATCTCAAGGCCTTTAATTTATCTTCACACTTTCCAAATGTCTTTTGCCAATGTAAGGTAACCAATTTTCAGGTTCTGGGGACTAGTTCTTAGGCATGGGGATTGGGTACAATTATTCTGCCTCCCACAGTTAGGTTGTTTTCCTCTTTTATAATTTAAGGAAAACACCTGTTCAAATCAGTAGTGTTTCTTAACTAAATCTCATTTACTGGCATGACACAGTACTGCTGCTGTTTGGTCAATATTCCCTTAGAAAATCAAGGGAGTTAGCCAAATTATTTTTCCCTCTCTTACCCTTCATGATGGAGGTTTAGGATGGTATCTATGAATAAGAATATTTGTAAAACATTTTTTACTTTTTAAGATTTTTGATTGACATGTTAATACTTGAATATTTTATGGAGTATAGTGCAATATTTCAACATAGATATCAGCATAAATTGATCAAATTGGGCCACTAGCATCCCCATTTCTTATTTTTTTCTTTGTGATTGGAGCTCCTTTCTTCCACTTTGTTATACAATATATAGTACATTATTAGAATAAGAATTTTAATCAGGAGGAGATGTTTGGTGTAGCAGTTAAGATCTACCCAGGACACCTGCATCCTATATTGTAGCACCTGGATTCAACTCCTAGATCTTCTCCGAATTCCAGCTGCCTGCTAATGTGCACCCTGGAAGGCAGCAGGTAATGGCTCAAGTGCTTGAGTCCCTGCCACCCAAGTGGGAGACCTGGACTGAGTTCCCGGCTCCTGGCTTCAGCCTAGCCCAACCCCATCTGTTGCTGGCATTTGGAGAGTGAACCAATGGATGGGAAATTCTCTCTCTCTCTTTCTTTCAAATGCATAAAACAGCAAATAAAAATTAAGAATTTTGATGATAGTCTTTCAAGAAGAAATACCAAGTGGGGAGAAGAAGATGGTCAATTTACATGCTAGAAGTACAGCAGCTCACATTGAAGGAAATATCTTCCTTTAAATTTTTGTTTTGGATTTATCATAGCCTCTTGAGTAATAGTTATATTTGATATTTGAGGCCTATTATAATTCTAAATCAGCAATATTATGGATAAGGATTTCAGAGAGTATGGCATACATGCATTATGAAAAAAGAAATCTTTGTTGTTTTCCTTCAGATTTATTTAACCAGAGTGTTAATTGGATTCATATCCACATGGAGGCCGAACCCATGAGGTTCTCTTTAGAAGGCAAGAATATAAGGGACTAAATGTGTGCACCAGATCTACATCCCTTAGCTGGAATACGTTTGGAGGCCAGGGAGAACACGCTGTTCTCTTGCTGTGCTGCTCTGGTTCTCCAAATGAAGTGGTGCAGATGTTCAGTGGCTGGAGACACAGATTTCAAACGCTGAAGCATCTTTCTCTCCTCACTGTTTAATGAGATCCCATTCTGTCTGTTTTCTCCAGGGCTACTGACTTGTTGGTAATGATCTTGTTCTGTAGACAAATGTTCTATGTCACAGAGTGGCACTGATCTCTGTTTTTAGGAACGTGGAGAGCACAGGGCCAGGAGAGGGTCTAAAATCCAGCTCTGTGATAGATACCAAGATTCTGAGTGTTGCTGGGGTATTGGGTTTGTTCCTGCCTTGATGCTCAGCCCTGCCAGGACAGGGTATTGCTAATCTTCTTTGGACTCCTGTTCCCACTTGTAGCCTCACACACTTGTCCCTGTCAATGATCTTGTCTCACCTGTGACTTCTATTTCTGTTCTCTCACTTAAAGCAAGTCAATGAATCAAATGAGCAAGCTTTGCTCCAGCCTACATCTTCTCCTCACTGCCCCTCTATTTTTCTCCTTGGTTTGGAAGCCAAGCTTCAGTGAATCCTGGTTACCTCTTGCTGTTGACGTCCCCTCCCCTGCCAATCACTGTAGTGCACTCCATTGCCACCCTGTCACTTCCTGCCTGCATTTTCTCTCCAGGATCTTGAGTAATTTCTTACTGGTAAAACCCAATAGATGCTTCCACCCCTCCTTGCATAGTTCGTTGGCTGCATGTGACATCTTGGCCTCCCCTGTTTCAGTGATGCAGCCTCTGCTGGTTTTCCTTTGGTCTCCATGGCCATATCTCAGTTCCCTCTCCAGGCCTTCTCTGACCTATTCTTTTTTTTTTTTTTTTTTAATAGGCAGAGTGGACAGTGAGAGAGAGACAGAGAGAAAGGTCTTCTTTTTGCCATTGGTTCACCCTCCAATGGCCGCCGTACCTCGCTGATCCGAAGCCCGGAGCCAGGTGCTTCTCCTGGTCTCCCATGCGAGTTCAGGGCCCAAGCACTTGGGCCATCCTCCACTGCACTCCCTGGCCACAGCAGAGAGCTGGCCTGGAAGAGGGGCAACCGGGACAGAATCTGGCACCCCGACCTGGACTAGAACCCAGTGTGCTGGTGCCGCAGGTGGAGGATTAGCCTAGTGAGCCGCGGCACCGGCCCTGACCTATTCTTAAACGTTTGAAAGATTCTCACTTCTCAGTCTACACCTCTTCCTGGATAATCTCATTTGCCTCCGTGGTTTCTTCTGCCTCAGGGACACGAACGCTCAAGTCTTTTTCCCAACATTCAGATCTGTAAAATCTGTATGACGAGTTACCTTTTGAAAAGTGCTGCTGCTTGGAGGTATCAACCGTCGAAGTTCAGCTTGTCCAAGCAAAACCCGTCTCCATGTTGTCATTTCTCTTGACAAAGCCACCACCTTCTTTCTGCCCAGCTACTTTCCTCTCAGCTGTGATTTCTGCTCTTTGTTTCTCCATCTAGTTACCCTCGCATCTCATGACTCTGCTGTCCTCCTCTCCATCCTTCCCTCAGCCACTCTCACTTGATTTGCTACCACAGCCTTTTGCTCAGAGTCTTCCTATCCTGTGTTATACCTCTGCTAGGGCCCATGATTACCTTTCTAGGAAAATCAATCAGTTCACTGATGTCTTGAGTAGAATCGGTCAAGAGTCTTAGTGAGAGGTTGGCATTGTGATGGAGCAAGTAAAGCCCTGCTTGTGACTCCGGCATCCCATATGGGTATTGGTTTGAGTCCCTGCTACTCTACTTCTGATCCAGCTCTCTGCTGATGTACCTAGGAAAAGCAGAAGAAGATGGCTCAAGTGTTTGGGCCCCTGCCACCCATGTGGGAGACCCAGATGAGGCTCCTGGCTCCTAGCTTCAACATGCCTCAGCTCTGGCCAGCCATCTGGAGGAGTGAACCAGCAGATGGAAGATTTCTCTTTGTCTCTTTCTCTCTCTCTCTCTCTCTGTCTCTCTCTCTCTCTCTGTAACTCTGACTTTAAATAAATAGATAAACATTTAAAAGAGAGTCTTATTATTATCTGTTTTCATTCAGTGATTTACAACACTATATTCTAAAGATTATATATTCTAAAGATTATGGGCTTTAAATTCCTGGAGAGAGCTATTAACATCCCCAGAGAGAGACTTTGTTTCCATTACGTGGTATGATGTGGCTTGTATCCATCTGTTGATCCAAAACCACACATTTACTGAAACCTTTCTGTTTTTCAGAATGATATTTTCCTCAGACATTATGACAAAGGGCCATGCAGGAATAAACTCGGTCACTCGAGAGCATCAGTGATGTGGAACCGAACACAGGTAATCCTGACCTTGAAGGGAGTATGAGACAAACAAGGAGCCCACCCATTCATCCTCCTCACTCTCTTCCCTTCCCATCCCTGCCTGTCTGGGATGTTCTGGGTACGATAGAGAGAAGTAATGGGGCAACTGCCAAAGTCTCCATGCAAATAACAGTGACCTACAGAATCACAGCAGATCTCTTTCCCCTTGACATTGGATGGAATGACCCCTAAATCGCTGTCAGACTTAATAATGATGCCTATCAGAGGCAGTGCTGGACAATCCCATGAGCCTCTGCTGGGACTTAGAACCCTCTGTACCTGCCATTGTGTGTTTGTGTGGTAGGTTCAAAGGGAGTCATGGTTTATTTTTATATTTATCAAAGGCCACAGTTCTTTTGAAGGAGTCAGTGCTAATATCCCAGAAATCATTAACATCTCTGTGAGACTATAGAGGAAACTCAGGTAGAGAAAGTGCCAGCAGCAATGGTTTATGAGTAGATTGAGCTTGGGACAGAGCTGGAGTTAGCATTTGGTTTGCTCTCACCCTTGATTTTGATTTTTTTGTGTGTGTGTCTCCCTGGTTTGCATCCATTTTGAGCCAGTGCTGGGGTGCTAGTGAAAAGATTCCATAAATATAACTTTAATATGCCCCAAATGATGTCTTATTTATTCAGGCTGATTGAATGATTTAAACAGCAGAAATTCAAGGGCTCTATTCCTGCTTCAAAGATGACCATTTTTTGTTGTGTCCTCCCTTGATGAAGAACAGGAAGAAAGGAAACAAGCTCTCTCACATCTCTTCTTCTTCTTCTTCTTTTTGATATAAGGAAATGTTTATTGGAGCTATTTGATTGTGTCCAGGTTCAAGGCTACACAACTGATTCCCAGGAGTCACAATTCACATGGAAAACAATGTGGTGACCTTCAAGGCAGATCTCTTCCATAGGGCCACTAATCACATCATGAGGACCCTACCCTTATAACTTAATTCATCTCCGAAGACCTTATCTCCAAAATCACACTGGGGATTTGGTTTTGGCATATGAATTTGGAGAGCACAATCCATAGCAGATGGTGCAGTTGGAATAAATACACATGTAGGAAGATTTAACTGCTCAAACATGCTTCTCTTTTAAATCTCTAGGTGGTGGGGATTCTCGTAGGATTGGGCATCATTGCCTTGGTGACTTCACCCTTGTTACTCCTGGCCTCCCCCTGCATCATCTGTTGCGTCTGCAAGTCATGTCGGGGCAAGAAGAAAAAGCACGACCTGTCCACAACCTAAGGATCTCTATTTATGTCCATGTGCCACAGATATCTGGGTTATATGACACAGCACACAGCTATCAAGCCCTACGTAGTGACCTTGTCTCCTTGCCAAACTTTGGAAGTGCCTCTGTGTCCAGACCTTGAACTTGCCTGCCAGCCTTCGGCATTGACGAAGGCCAAGTCCTGGGTGCAAGTGTTCCCGTGTAACAAGAACCAGGCTCTGCAGCTCAGGCTGTGTCTGTGGAGTATGTTGGGCACTTTGGGGAGATTGGGAAGAACACACATATCATTTTCTCATCTAAAGGATCCCACTGAACTGTTCAACTTCCAGCTAATTCAAGGAGCCTGCCATTTGAAGTAATAAATGAGTTGTGGTTGGTAACATATATGATAACAGAAACCCCATTCTCTTCTGTCTTGATTTGACCACCATGAGACACCTGAGGGAAGCCCGGTGTAGGAGGGGAAGGATGGACAGCAGAACGAGAATTTTCATGAGAGCTGGAAGCAGGCTGCTTATCTTAGGAGTCAATGGCTTTGTGCTACTGGCTGTGCCGTTCCCAGCGTTCCCGCAGTGACCTGGCAGAAGCACAATAGCTTTCTCCTGTCTGATCTCAGCTTCAAGCAGGAGAAACTGCTGTGCAAGAGAGTGTTGTCTTTTCGTCAGTAATCAGGTTGCAGCATGTGAAACAGCATGGTCTAATTTAGGGTCTCTCGCTCAGCGAAAAAAACTTTGCTAGGACCAACGTGTCTCTTACAGCCTGGACTTGTGGTCTACAAGATTGCTTTATATGAAATGTGGATCTAGTGGTAAAGACTCAAAATCTCCCTGATAGATACCAGGGGTCTTTCTCAGGCTCTGTGTTCCCAACAGATCTGAAATTAGACTTAAAAGTGTACCACGAAAATAAATGTTAAAGTCCATCTGGAATCCATATGACTTGCAGCCTATCTAGAATTTCTACCAATTGGACCTGCATGGATATACTCAATAATAAACACAAATTCATTCTATCCTGTGACTAAAATAGCTTAATATAAATCAAGCTTAAGATATTTTGCATATTATATATGTGAATTTTGGTTGCAAGTTCATATCTTACCCAAGGGTATGGACTCAGAGATATTAATCTTTTAAAATAATACCTAGAACAATATCATAGTATATCTATTTATAAAAATATTCATTGATAATCAAGTTATTTACATGTTTTCATACATAAGTCAGAGCAGCTCTGTTCTTGATAATTTAGTGCTGTGTGTACAGGCACTGATAAAACAACAAAAATGTTTAACAAATAAAATGAAAATGTTTTATATCTCTTAAACAGCTTTGATTTATACCACCTCATTTGTGACTTATTTTTCCCATTAGACCATTAGTCAGACTTGAATAGATGGGTGTTGAAGAGGCAAAACCTTTTTCTCCAATAACAGGATTGTATAACAGTCATTAGCATTGTGCCCGGTGCTTCATGAGAACTATACTAAATGTTAACAGGGAGCTTTGTTTGAAGCCAGGCTATCCTATCAGGAATCTTCAGGATCTATGATATTGTCTGAGATAACTGGGTAACTGGATTACTCAAATGCTGCTATCCTGTACCTGTTATTAAAGGGTGATGCTATGCCTCTGTAATGGGATGTTTCCCAAGTGAGGATATGTCTATTTGTGGAACTTCCATTCACACGTATTCATTGATATCTGATGTATGTGAACCTACATGAGAACTCTGGGAAAACTTTTGAATGACAGCCAACCCAAATCATTTTTAATCATTTATTAGAATTGTCTGTTTTTAAAATTCTAAACACTTCAGAAAAAGAAACCCTTGCTTCTATCAGAGTATTTCATATTGGTATACACATAAATGTAAATATATTTAAAGTGTTAATTTGTTTTGTCTTACACGTAGCCTACTGCCTCAGTATAGGTAAAAGGCGTTGATAATTGCTCAGGGGATCACAGAAACTCAACTGAAATTGAATTTTTATAACAAGAATGTCCATAGTGGCAATGTCCTCTTCTGTTAGTAAAATCTCTCTCGTGCACTAAGAATTTTTAAATGGGAACTGATTTCAAGTCACCAAAAATGCTGCATGCTCAGTGGAAGAGCTCCTAAAGTTGAATTAAAAGATGGAAGAAAATATTTGTGCTATTTTCCTTGGTAAAACTGAAGGAATTTGTCTTCTCACAGAAATATTACAACAGAATGAACTACTTTTTTAGCCAGGGCTCAAGAGCGGGGTTTGTTTGTCAAACTGATTTGAAATAATGGGATTTGATTTTTTTCAATGTTGAAAAATGCCTGAAAAAGAGAGACTTCTTCCTTAAACAGCTGAGAGTGTGTGAGGTGTTTAGAAGCAACAGGCACAGGTTGGTAGGTTCAACACAGACATCTCTGGTGCATCAAAGGGGGTGATACAAGCCAATCTGGAGACTTTGTTTACCAAGGAGTGAGCTGACAACTTGGTTAGCAGGGGCTGGTGTTTTCCTGTTAGGTAATTGACCAGTGAAAGGGTTTGACCTTGACTCCTTCCTCTGTCTGCCAGCTTTATTCTTTCCTAGTGATTTTCTTTCTGTCTAAGAAAGAAATATGGACTTACCTAAGAATGTTAGATGTTGTGACACAGTCTTTTTTTTTGTGTTTAGAGTAGTACAATCCATTTGAGATAGAAATTTAAAAAAAAATCCTTCACTAAAATGTAATCTGGATGAAATAACCTACCATCCAGAAAAATTACAGGATATTAATGGCATAACATTTAGCCAGTGCCCCTTCTACGAATTCTTCTCTTGTCATTAGATAGGGGAGTGGGAAGGCGTGCCATGTGGAAGCGTATGTTAGAATCTTCAGCATTCTATTTGTACCTGCTCTGGGTATTTGCTTTGGATTTGAAATCTGTACTTTGAAAGAGGCCTTTGAGAAACAAGTAGTCCACAGTGTGAATTTTCTTGTAGCCTGCATCACAAAAACCTTAGCTATCCAGGTTGGAAAATCTACATGTTTATTTGATTGTAAATCATTATTTCTTCAAACCCCAAAGTTTCTTTTAAAAATCATTCTGAACCTAAATCTGTATTACCTTTTAGCCTCCCCCTACATGGTTCTTCTAGAATATTTTTCTTTTTGTTCATGAATGGATGCCTTCATGTGTGT
Source organism: Sylvilagus bachmani (assembly GCA_015711505.1). Lineage (NCBI taxonomy): Eukaryota > Metazoa > Chordata > Mammalia > Lagomorpha > Leporidae > Sylvilagus > Sylvilagus bachmani. Next base: position 3,356 of record JADBBT010000770.1, on the reverse strand, counting down.
AGAATTATGTGTACTTGTATAGTAGCTTCAAGGATAATTTCAGAATGCCTTCAATGAATGACATTTTATAAAGATGTCACAATTGAGATCCATAGACTGTTACATCTCATGTTGATTCATGATCCAGGAAGTTTTGTTATGTTAATAAGAAATTGCTATTGTATTATATTTTTTTTCAATTTTTTTGGGGGGGAAGATACCTGTTTTAGTCTCTCTGGCCCCAATAAATGTGAGCAGGAAATCATGTGTGTGAACCTTTGTTGTGCTGCACAATTCTAGACACTTTGAATTTTGTCCTCTAAGAATCAACCAAATTCCAAATTTAAACTGTAAGTTGCAGTGCTGTCTATGGGAATAACTCTTGTTACTTCTTTTCTTAAAAGAAACTGGGGCAATGCGTTTACTTGTTGCAGACTTTCTTATTGTGTGTGTGATATTCCATGCTGCCAGGGCACAGCAATTGATCGCTATCCAGAGAAATAACCAACCATACAGATCTTTGATCATTCTAATAAGAACTGCTGCCAGATGTCAAAGCCATTAGTTCTGTAAAATGAGGGTTGGATTAGATGTTCTCTAAGGCCGGTCCTTTTCTTCCAGAAGTCTCTTAGAAGAATGTGTTTCCTTGGTATGATTTTAAAAGAGAAGATTTACGTTACAGTTTTAACTTAAGGTCGTTTCCATTTGATTAGCATTCAAGGCAGTATTCCCTAGAGCTGAGTGCCAGAAGTCTAGTTAACAACCAGAACTTGTGTTACAGTAAAACCAAAGACTCACTTTCCTGTACTGGTGTTGATGGCTTTTTATTGAGTGATGTATGTTTCTAAAGTGACACCTGAGTATGAAGGCTTACAACTGACTTACAATTCAAATTTAATTTTCTAATGATTCAGTTTTGAAGCAATCAAAGGATCATTTTAAAACATTTTGGGTTTGTGGTTTTTTAATTTTCTTAATCCTATCCTCAAATGTCAACATTATTTCATTTTCAAAATGTGTTTATTGTTTGATAAACTTAAATTTGCATTCCCAGCAGTGATTTTAATCAGTACCCTCACCAGCAAACTAAGTTCAATGTAAATTATGAATGTAGTGAATCTGGAGGAGAATGATAATTAAGTTTTACTGTAATTCAATTATTTTCATTTATTAGATAATATATCTGGTTTTCCCTTGGATCCTAAAAGTAATGTTCAAATGTACATCATAAGAAAGAAAGAAAATGATTTCTTCAAATAATTTGTTAATAGCACTTATGTTTTATTTGTATATTTTTATATAAATAATGTTTGAGAACAATTCCTGTGAGATGAATGGAGCAGATATTAGATCCATTCCATAGAAAAACACAAGCAATGGTTTAGTGTTCATACTATCGATGAATGTTAGCCAGAAAAGGAGTTCACACCTCCTTGAAAATGCATCCATAGTCTTTCATCCTGAAAGCAATCATTCCAAACCTTCCTTTACCTCCAAATCTGAGTACCAAGAGAACATATGCCCCCCTCTGTTGTCTTCCTCCATGAAGGTGTATATAAGAAAACAGCTTATTATTTCAAATCATCATCTAGAGCTTGTGTTCATAATTTAGAGTAGACATTCCTAGGACACATAGGCCACCCCTGAGGTCAGCTGCCATTGCTCTGCGGTTCAGCAAGAGAAAGGCAGGATGGAGGGATATTCACTAAAGAACAAGGCCACGTGCATTTGACTTGTTAACATTGGAACCACACTTAAAGATGATGCAGGAGGGTATTTCAAAAAGTTCATGGAAAATGGAATTAAATGTTTATTTTTATGCAAAACAACTTTGAAATACTGCTTAGTTTTTCATAATATTCATTTTCCATGAACTTTTTGGTTTTTATTTTTATTTTATTTTATTTTATTTTATTTTTTTGAGACACAGAGAGCTGCCATCTTCTGACTGACTTGCTAAATGTCCACAATAGCCAGCGCTGAGCTGAGGCTGCAATCCAGGTCTCCCACAGGGATGGCAGGAGTCTAATCACTGAGTCATCACTGCCGCCTCCCAGGGCTCATCAATAGGAATCAGGAAGCTGAAGTCCAGGGCTGTGATTCAGGATTTCGACATACTAACCTCTAGTGTAAACACCATTCTTCCATAGACTTTTTGAAGATCACTCATACACTGGGATTTCAAATGTTTGTACCAAAATAAATTTATCTTTTAATTCCATTTTCCATGAACTTTTTGAAGTGCGTTCATACTGTATTTACTCCAGTGCCAAAATTTTTGCCTCTCCCTAACAAATACAATGTGTATTTTCACAGATGCCTTTTGTTGTGTACTATCAAGACACCAAGTGATTGCTAACTCAGGTCCAAGCCCTTTCCTAATAACATTACCAACTTCTTGAATGTGTATTTGTGGCCTATCATTAAAAAAGTCAACTGATTGTTGTCTCAAAAGCCAGAAATGGGGCTCTAAATAATGAATTTCTGATGTGAGTAAAGAAGTAGTGCTTTGAATTGATCCATTTTATGCTTTTAGGATTTGCAGTGTTAGTGTCATATTTCTGTTTTGATTTTTTAATATATTAGATCTGGAATTCAGGCTCTTAATGAGAAGAAAATTAGTCTTTCAAATGTTAGATATTTTTCTACTAGTTCCTTATTAGCTTGGCATGATTCAGGTGTGTAAATTTTGTTTTGGGGGAGTAGATGAGTGGTTAATATTAACAATATGGGACACTTTGAAGTAAGATGAACTTGAAGCCTTCGTGGAGGTAAATTGTGAGATTTCTGACTATCGATCAGCCTGGACTTAATGTTTTGAAGCCAAGCCAACTTAACTAAAAGCAAGCAATCCAATACCTCTGCATGGTGTGCCCTGATTCCAGACTGATCCAAGGACTTTGGCACCAGAAGAACACATGAATGGGGCATGCTGAGAGCGGCTGGAAACTTTGGTGTCACCCTGGGCACAGAACAACTGTGCACTGACCTCTGACAATCAATGTGGTGTGGATTTAGGGACAGACACCCAGTGTGCAATCAGTAGGCTTCAGTTCCAGGCTTGGTTCTATCCCTACTGAAGGTGGGACAAGCCAAGTGTAGCACAGTGTCACATCCGCTGTGTCCCAGGTTAGGCTCTGGAGGATTGAATGAATCCAAAATGTCAAAATGCTTCTAAGAATTGTGTATTAGGAGGGTGAGAGAAGAAGGCACAACTGTGCCACGTGTGCTTGTGGCTGTGAGTGTGGGGGAGGAGTTTTCAGATAGACAGGGTTCTGAAAAGATAAGGCTGGAGGGACTGGTTATGAAACACTTCTCACGGGGCTGGCACTGTGGCATAGCAGGTAAAGTCATTGCCTGCAGTGCAGGCATCCCAT
>JADBBT010000077.1:0-15086 GCA_015711505.1 Sylvilagus bachmani | reverse complement strand
GGGCCCCCTAGCTGTAGAAGATGACCTCGGGGCTCCGGGGGACTCCGGGGGGCTCTGGGCCCCCCCTAGCTGTAGAAGATGACCTCGGGGCCCCCTAGCTGTAGAAGATGACCTCGGGGCTCCGGGGGACTCCGGGGGGGCTCTGGGGGGCTCCGGGCCCCCCCTAGCTGTAGAAGATGACCTCGGGGCCCCCTAGCTGTAGAAGATGACCTCGGGGCTCCGGGGGACTCCGGGGGGCTCTGGGAGGCTCCGGGCCCCCCCTAGCTGTAGAAGATGACCTCGGGGCCCCCCTAGCTGTAGAAGATGACCTCGGGGATCTGGCCGTCCTCCACTGAGGTGCCATTGTTGTTCCCCGCGGCGTAGCAGAAGGTGAAGCAGGTCTTGGCGCCGGTGCTGGGGGACTCGTGGGTCACCTTGCGCAGGCCCTTGGTGCCGTAGTGGGAGTCGGGGCCCTGAGGGGCAGGGCCGGTCAGCGGGGCGCCGAGGGCGGGGCCGGGTGCTGTGGGAGGGGCGCGCATTCCCCGGGGCGGGGCGGGCGCACCTTGAGCGTGGCGCAGGCCGTGTAGTTGACGCTGGGCAGCACCTCCACCGGCTCCCGGAACATGACGCGGAAGGTGCCGGCCGAGCCGTCGCAGCTGAAGCCGGTGTCGTTCTGGCCCAGGACGGTGTTGCTGTCCGTGTGGATGATCTGGGGGAGGGGCGGGGTGAGGGGCGCCGCGCGCGGGGTCCCTCCCTCCCCCTGGGGGCGGGGCGGCCCGGGCGCACCTGGATGTTCACTTGGTAGTCGGTGGGGCCGTGGATGGAGCCGTACAGCCCGAAGCCCACCACGAAGATGCGCTTGTTGACCGAGAACCTAGGGGCGGGGCCGCGTGAGCGCGCGGGGCGGGGCGGGGCCTGGGGGCGGGGCCCTGGGGCGGGGGCGGGGCTGCAGGAGCCGGCGGGGCGGGGCCTGGGGGCGGGGCTGCAGGAGCCCGCGGGGCCCTGGGGCGGGGCGGGCGCACCTGATGCGGTCGCTCGTGCCGCTGTAGCCCCAGCGGCTCTCCACCTGCTGGAAGCGGCTCACGCTGCACTCCTTCCCGCGCAGGCAGCAGCGTGGCCGGTCGATGAAGTCCACGCGCGGCTTGGGGTTCACGGTGAAGTGCAGGAAGAGGCTGACCACCTCGCGGTCGACCAGGATGCCCGACTGGGCAGGGCCTGCGCAGGGGCGGACGCGCTCAGCCGCAGTCGCCCCCCCCCCCCCGCCCGACGCCGCGGCTCCCCACACCCGCCCCGGCTCCCCACACCCGCCCCGCGCGGGACGGCCCCGCGCCGCGCACCTGCCGCGAACTCCTCGATGGTCATGAGCGGGAAGCGGATGAGGCCCAGGGCGGCGCCCAGCACCGCGCGCTTGTTCTCGGGCGTCACGGGCAGCTGCTGCCGCTGGCACTCGGCCTCGGACCAGCGCACCACGGCGCTGAACAGCCGCGCCTCCCGGATGCCCAGCGTGTCGCGCTCCAGCACGGCCACCAGCGTGTCTGCGGCGCGGGCGCGGGGCTGTCACCGGGAGCGCACCGGCCCGCCCCGCCCCGGGCCCCGCCCCGCCCCGCCCCGCCCCGGGCCCCGCCCCGCCCCGCCCCGCCCCGCCCCGCCCGCTCACCCAGGTCGATGTCCGTGAAGCCCTCGGCAGCGATGGCGTCGGCCGTGTGCTTGTCGATGCTCTCCAGACACAGGCTGGCCAGCTGCGGCTCGTCGAACAGGCGGGCCTGGGGGCACCAAGGCGGCCCGGTCCAGCCCGGGCGGAGGGTCACCGGGCCCCCGGCCCCATGCAGGCCCAGGGAGCATGCGCAGATCCCTCCGGTCGGGGTCAGCACTGCGGCGCCTGGACAGAGCCCCTCACGCTCCGCAAACGCCCCAGAGGGCTGCCCCGCGCCCCCACCGCCAGCCCCAGCCCACGCCTCTGTGTGTGAGCACGGGTGTGCCAGGGCCGCCCCAGCCCCCACCTGTGCGTGTCACGCGTGTGCGTGTGTGTGAGAGCGCAGCGCGGGGACAGCCGGAGTGCCAGCCCCGCCCCGCCCCGCGCGCCCGCGCACCTGCGTGAGCAGCATGAAGGCGTTGTCGGCCCGCAGGTTCTTCTTGAGGAAGTCCACGCAGTGGGCCTCGAGCGCCGGCACCGCGTACTTCTTGGCCGTGTACAGCGTGGTCATGACCGTCTCGGGCCCGATCTGCACCTCATCCGAGTACAGGAACCTGGGGGTGGGCGCGGGGCTCTGAGGCGCCGGCCCAGGGAGCCAGCACCCCACCCCCGGCCGCAACTTCCCCAGGAACCTTCTCGAATCTGTGTCCGTGGGCCGGGTTCCCCCCCCCCCCAGCCCTGCTCGGCGGGATCCACACCGCGCCGCCCCCGGGCACCTGGGGTCAACTAAGAAACCAGGAGGCGGGCCATCTGGGGCGTGGCCGGCGGACGCAGGATCCCCCCACCCCCCAGGCCTCACTTGAGCAGCGCCAGGAAGGCGGCGGGCTCCACGTCGGGCAGCTCGATCTCCGTGGACGTGGTGGCCATGCCCCCGTTGAACATGGCGTCAAAGACGGCGCTGCCCACGGCCAGCACGAACCTGGGGGAGGGATGCCCTCAGCCTCCGCCAGCACCCCGGAAGCCAGAGGAGGGAGGCCCTCAGCCTCCGCCAGCACCCCGGAAGCCAGAGGAGGGAGGCCCTCAGCCTCCGCCAGCACCCCGGAAGCCAGAGGAGGGACGCCCTCAGCCTCCGCCAGCACCCCGGAAGCCAGCGGAGGGAGGCCCGGGCCGACCGCCGCCCCCTCGCCCTGATGGACTCCCCAGGCAGGCGGTGGCCCCGGGGCCGGGGCGGGGGCAGCCGGAGTCGCGCGGAGGGGGCGAGGGCCCAGGCAGGCGGTGGCCCCGGGGCCGGCGCGGGCCACCCCGACCCCGGGAGCAGCGTCCCCAGGACTGCAAGGCCCCTGCACTGCCCCCACCGCTGGGGGACGCAGCTCGGCCTCGTCCACGGCCCCCGGCCTGGGCCCCCCCCCCAATGCTCAGGAGCCATGCGGAGCCCCTCCCCCACCGAGACACACAGACATCCCCCCCAGGAGACCCCGGAGGCGCGGCCCCACCCTCCCCGCCTGGCTCCCTCCTGACACCTGCCCAGGGGTCCTCCGCGCCGGGCTCGCGGTGGCCAGCCGCCCCAGGCCCCTCTGCGTGCCCACTGTGAGCACGCGGACGGCCTCCCCTCCCAGGCGCGGCGTGCAGACAGCAGCCAGAGGTGGGCACCGCTGCGCTGACCACAGACGGAGAGTGGATGCAGTGTGGCCCCTCGCCACGCGTGCAGGGCCCTGAGGACGTCACACCCAGGGGACACAGGCCACGGCCAGGATGGGGGCTCCACGGGGACAGGAAGGGGATCCATGGTTGCCAGGGGCTGGGGGACCACTTCCAGGGAAGAGGCTCATTTTAGAGTGAGGAGAAAGTTCTGGAACTTAAGAGGTGACGGTGGGGGGTGACTGTGGTACAGCAGGTAAATGTTGCCTGCAGGGCCCACATCCCATACAGGCGCGGGTTCGAGTCCCGGCTGCTCCACTTCCGACCCAGCTCCCTGCTGTGGCCCGGGAGAGCAGGCTTGGGCCCTGCGCCCGCACGGGAGACCCACACGGAGCTCCTGGCTCCAGCTGCAGCCGTCTGGGGAGCGAGCCAGCGGCTGAGGGCCCTCGCCCTCTCTCTGTCCCTGTGCCTTCCCACAAACAACACTGCGGCACAGCCAAGCTGCCGCCGCCGCCTCGCGGGTCTTCACCTCAAAGACCTGGGCCGGCCCCGCCCGCCTCTGGAGACCCGCGGGAGGGCTTGGGCCGGCGGGGGCGGGGCGGCTCTGTGCGGTGAGGAACCCGGAGAGCCCCGAGCACCCCGGCGTGTGGACACGCGTGTGCGGGCGGACACCCACGCACACAGGGCTCTTCGGGCCCCCGCGGACACGCCCCTCCCTCCTTACCCTCAGCCGCTCCCGCGCAGGCGCCCCGAGCTCCCCGCCCCCGCGTGGGGAGGCCCGGCCACCTCTTTTCTACTTTTGAATATTTATTTTATTCATTTGAAAGAGAGAGGGAGGGAGAGAGGTCTTCCATCCACTGGTTCACTCCCCAGAGCTGGGCCGATCGGGAGCCAGGAGCTCCATCCGGGTCGCCCACGCGGGTGCAGGGGCCCGAGCACCAGGCCATCGTCCACTGCTCTCCCAGGCCACAGCAGGGAGCCAGATCGGAAGAGAAGCAGCTGGGACTCGAACCCGCGCCCACATGGGATGCGGCCCCTGCGCGGGCCCCTCTGTTTTTGTCAAGGCTGACTGATTTGCTAAGCCTCCACCTAGGCACCAACATGCCGGTTGCTCCCTGCGGGGCCTGGGGGAGCAGAGGGGATGGCCACGTGCTGGGCCCCTGCACCTGCGTGGGTGCCGGGTGTCGCCGCTGACTGTGCTGTAGTCAGCGCCGGCCCCGACCGGCCCCACGGCCACGGAGATCCGACCTGCACAGGTCCAACGACCCGCACTGAGTCCAGTCCTGGGGCATCGGCAGCCGGGCCCGCCTGGCCTCCTCCTAACCCCGCCTTCCAAGCAAATGAACCCAGTCTGCAGTGAGCAAAACCCAGACGGTGGCAGCGGGCCGAGCAGACCCCCAGCCTCCAGAAACGACCGGCGGGGGCGCCACGGCCCCGGAACCAGGCAGCCAGGGCGCCGGGCGCGGTGGCCGCACGCCCACTCCTGACCCCAGCTGCCCAAGGCGGATGGCGCTGGGGCCCCTGCCGCCCCCGGGGAGGCCAGGGCTGAGCCCCCAGCCCCAGCCGCGGGAGAGCCAACGCCGGGTGGGCGGGCAGGAGCCGTGTCTACCTCCAGGAAAAGACCCAGCAATGCACACGCCAGGCGCAGGGACACGCGCACACCGCACAGCCCCAAGCACGATGAGACCCCGGGGAGCGCCAGCCGCCCCAGCACATCGGCCAGCCAGAGTCGCAGGAACACAGAATGATCTAGCGTCCACCTGCTGGCTCACTCCCAACTGCCCGCAGCAGCTGGGGCTGGGCCAGGCTGCAGCCAGGGGCTCCGTCCGGGTCTCCCCAGGGGCTCCGTCCGGGTCTCCCCATGGCCTCCGTCCGGGTCTCCCCATGGCCTCCGTCCGGGTCTCCCCAGGGGCTCCGTCCGGGACTCCCCATGGCCTCCGTCGGTGTCTCCCCAGGGGCTCCGTCCGGGACTCCCCATGGCCTCCGTCCGGGTCTCCCCAGGGGCTCCGTCCGGGTCTCCCCAGGGGCTCCGTCCGGGTCTCCCCAGGGGCTCCGTCCGGGTCTCCCCAGGGGCCCGAGCAATTGGGCCCTCATCTGCTGCCTCCCAGGCCCACCTGGCAAGAAGCCGGATGAGAAGCGGAGCAGCCGGGACTCCAGGACTCGAACCGGCGCCCACCCGGGATGCCCGCCTCGCAGACGGCGGCTTGGCCTGCTGGCCTTCACAAATAAAGTTTTATTGGAACAAAACGCGCCTTTGCTGACGGCTGCACACCCAGGGGTGAGTGGCGGCAGTGCCGCCCAGTCCAGGGGAGGGGGAGCTGCCCCGCCGGGACCCACAGCCACAGGTGAGGGCGAGACCCTGGCCAGGCCCGCACAGCCCAGGGTGGGGGGGAACCAGGACTGGCGCCCACAGGCCCACCTGTGTGTGGGGGCCCCGCCTCCCCCACTCGCGCACTCAGGACTGATCCCGACCCAAGATCCTCGCCTAGGGCCGCCAGGACCCCGCCAGGACCCCGCCAGGACCCCCGCCAGGACCCCCGCCAGGACCCCGCCAGGACCCCCGCCAGGACCCCGCCAGGACCCCCGCCAGGACCCCGCCAGGACGCCGCCAGGACCCCGCCAGGACCCCGCCAGGACCCCGCCAGGACCCCGGCGGCCACTACTGGGCGGCCGTGAGGAAGGCCGGGGCGCGGCGTGGGCAGGGCCGTGCCCTTCCCGCCTATCTGGGGTCCCGCGGCCGCAGCCTCGGGGTGGGGTGGGGTTCTCCGCTGCCCCCAGCCCGCTCCTGTCTGACCCGGACGCTGCCACAGGGGGCGCCGCTGCCCCACCGCAAACAGCGCCAGCCGCACCCTGGGGACCCTCGGGTGTGGACGCGGGGCTGGGGGGCCCGGAGGCCAGGGCCGCCCCCCACACCCAGGCATCTCGGGGGGCTGTCCCTTGCCCTGTGTCCCCAGGGAGTAGCGCGGCCCAGCCCACCCTGCGGGGAGCGGAGCGCCCAGGACCCCTGTGTTGGGCCAGGGGGTCCCAGCAGACTGGGGAGGGACGCACGGCAGGCTGGCCCCGCACTCTGCCCCCACTCCTGCACCTGTCCCCACGGGGACGCTCAGCCACACCCGAGACCTCGGCGGCTCCACGGAGGCCGGGACCTGCGCATCCCAGCTCTGCGGCCGCCCGGACCCCACCAGGCCGCCCCCGCACCTCAAAGCCCCCGGGGCCAGGCCACGGCGCGCCTCACTCCCGCCTGCTCCCGGACCCCAGGCCCCCTGCGGTGCTCAGACACCTGCCCCCACCGTGGTCCGCCTCCCTCTGACGGCCAAGTCCACGGGCCCACTTTGCCCCCGAGCCGAGGTCAGGCCGGGGCCCCAGCAGCCCCCCAGCCCACCCCAGAGGTCCGAGCCAGCTGACCCCGGCTGGACCCCGCCGCGGGTGGCGCGGGGGACCGGCCCGGCTCCTAGGATGACGGAGCAGTGCGCGGGGCCCCAGGGACCCTGCCACGGGCTGGAACGCACGGGGGGGGGGGTCTGCGCGCCCCCAACCCTGGCCCCACCGCGGGAGCCCAGGAGGGGGTCCGCTCCCCGAGCCCCGCCCCGCTTCCGAGAGGCGGCCTCGCACGGGGTGGGGGGGCTGCGGCGGGGGGAGCCTGCGGCGGGGCCGCGCCCACCTGTGCGCCGGGACGCGCTGCGCGCCGGGCCCCTTGCCCACCAGGAAGTACACGTCGCACAGCACCTCGTTGTTGAAGAGGAAGGCGAAGCGCTCCTGCACCGTGGGCTTCGACGCCTGCCAGTTGTACGCGGGCTCGCGCAGCAGCGCCCCCGCCGCCTCCTCGCGCTCGGCGCCCGCGGCCTGCGCGTCCGCCCCGGGGCCCGGCGCGGCGGCGGCGGCGGCGGCGGGGGCCGACCCGGGCGAGGAGGCGGCGGCGGCGGCGGCGGCGGCGGCAGCGGCGGCGGCGGCGGCAGCGGCGGCCGCGTTGCCCGGGGCGGGCGCGACGGCGTTGGCGCTGGGCCCCGGGGCGCCCCCGGTGCCCGGGCCGACCCCCGGCGGGCACGACGCGCGCCCGCCGCTGCCTCCCGCCGCCATCTTGTCGCTGCGGCGCGGGGGCGGGGCCTGGCGGGCGGGGCCGCGAGGGGCCGATGGGAGGCGGGAGGGCGGGGCCAGGAGGCGGGGCCTGGGAGGCTGCACCGGAAGTGGGAGTCGGGGACGGGGCGGGGCCTGGCTGGCGGTCCTGGGGAGGAAACTGGGGGCGGGGCCGATGGGAGGGGACAGGAGGCGGGCCGGGGCGGGGCCTGGGAGGCTGCACGGGAAGTGGGAGTCTGGGGACGGGGCGGGGTCCAGCGGGCGGGCCTTCGGCGGAGCTTTGTGGGCGGGGCTGATGGAGGCGGGGCCGAGGCGGGGCCTGGGAGGCTGCACCGGAAGTGGGAGTCTGGGGACGGGGCGGGGCCCGGCGGGCGGTCCTGGGAAGAAGCCTGGGGGCGGGCCCATGGGAGGGGACAGGAGGCGGGGCGGGGCCTGGGAGGCTACACGGGAAGTGGGAGTCTGGGGACGGGGCGGGGCCTGGCTGGCGGTCCTGGGGAGGAAACTGGGGGCGGGGCCGATGGGAGGGGACAGGAGGCGGGCCGGGGCGGGGCCAGGGGTTCCCCCGGAATGGAGAGTTCGGGGGATGGGGCGGGTTGTGGAGAAGGGGCTTCGGTTCTGAGCCCCGGACCCCGGAGCCAGCATCACACACTGGACCCGAACCCCTAACTCAGGTCTAACTCCTGAGCCCCAGACCGCAGACGGTGAGCCCCTCGCCTCAGACCCGCGACCCCCGCCCTAAGCTCCGCACCCCAACTCCCTGGATCCTGGATCCGTGTCCGACTGCCCAGCACAGGGGACGCCTACACAGAAGAGGACCCTCGAGGTCGCTGGGCGCCAGCAGTGGACACTCCGGTGACCAAGGACTCCGGGTCTAGGGGACCCCAAAACACGGACCGCGGGCGCAGGGTCCGAGCTAGGAGAGCCTAAGGTGGGGCTCCTGGAGTGCCTCCCACGCGGCGCATCGGGCCCGGCCCCTCCCCCGCCACGAGCTTCATTCTGCCCCGCAGCCCCCCCAGTCTTGCCACTCTTCATATTTTTAAGGCTTTGCTTTATTTATTTGAGAGGCGAGTGACAGAGAGGGGTCTTCCCTCTGCGGGTCCACTCCTCAGATGCCAACAGCCAGGGCTGGGCAGGGCTGGAGCCAGGAGCCCTGGGGGGCTTCCCGGGGAAGGGGTGCAGGGCGTTCGTCGGTCACTGCTGCCCCCCAGGGTGTGCATGAGGGGAAGTGGCGCTGGGAATCCGGGGTGCTCTTGAGCGAGGGGGGGCTGGGATGGCACTGGGACCAGTGGAGCGCTGGAGGGGAGGGGGCTGCGACCGGGGTGCGCATGAGCGCGGAGCTGGGTCCCTGGGGTGCGCATGAGTGGGGGGGGCTGGAGCTGGGATGGCGTTGGGACCCGGGGTGCGCATGAGCGGGGGCCTGGGGCTGGGACCTGGTGCTCTTGAGCAGAGAGCTGGGACCGGGGTACGCATGAGCAGAGGTCGGGACCCCGGGGTGTGCATGAGCGGGGAGCTGGGATCCCGGGGTGCGCAGGCCCTGCCGCTGGTCTGCTCCCCGGGAGCCGCGCGTGTGTGGGCGGTGCCGCTGGGGGACTCGCGGGGACCAGCGCCTCCAGGGCGCTTCTCCACTCGGGTGGGGGGGCAGCTTCACTCAGCGCCGGCCACCCACGGCGTGGGAAGCGCCCTTGCGCAGAGCCAGCCGCAAGGATGGGTGACCCCTCTGATGGATGGGCGACCCCTCTGATTGATCGGCGCCCCCATCGCTGGTGGAGCCACCTGGGAGCCCAGAGCCCGCCGGGACCGCCTCCACCTGCGGCAGTGTCCACGCCCCCTCGTTTGCATACGACCACAAGGCCACGCCCCTCGTTTCCATGCTGCCTGGGGCGCTCCCGCTGGTTTTGAACAAGACTGGGTAACAAGTGATGGAAATACTTTTTTAAAAATTATTTATTTGAAAGACTTGGAGAGGGAGAGATCTGCCCGCTGGTTCCCTCCCTAAATGGCTGCTGTGGCCGGGGCTGGGCCAGGCCGGAGCCAGGGGTCCGGAGCTCCATCTGGGCCTCCCCCGTGGGCGCAGGGCCCTCGCGGCTCCCGGGTGTGTGCAAGGAGACGCGGGTGCACGGCTGTGCCCAGGGCGGAGCCTGGGAGTCAGCAGGGTCCTGGGGGTGCAGCCAGCAGGGCAGTGCCTGGGAAGGTCACTTCCTCGACTGCTGGCCGCCCCGGCTGGCCACGGAGCCGCATTCTGGGCCCAGCGCCTGCCTCCCCCCTCCCCCAGCCCCAGCTCCATCGGGAGGGGTCGGGAGCTGGGTCCTCCACCCCAGGGGGCAGGGCTGCAGCATTGGGGCGGCCGCTGACCCCAGGGTGGGACTGGCCAAGCCTGTGCACCTGAGGGGTGACGCCTTCGGCGTGCAGGTAACACGCTGGCCACGGGACACCCCCCAGCTGTCTGTGAATCCGACAGCACTGGGGACCCTCCTGGCCCAGGTCAGGCACTCTCCCCCCAAGGGTCTTCAGGCGAGACCCCTGGGGACCCTGCTGCCAGCTGTCATTGTCCAAGGCGTCGGTGTATCCAGAGGGAAACTGAGGCAGGGCTGGGTGCCAGAGACGCCACCCGCCAGCTCGGAACCTGGCTTCCAGCGCCACCCAGCTCCCTGGGGGTAGCCTGGGGGGGCTCCTGGCCCTGCCCCGACCTGCCTGCCCTCTGTCTGCCCCTCCGTCCTCCATCGGGGGCAGTGCAGGTGGCAAAGGAAGCATCGATGGCCTTTAGCGCATTCACGGGGTCAGGGCATGGTCACCTCGCTGTAGAACGACCCGTCATCCCCAGCCCCTGGCGACCGCGCAGCCTCTGTCCTGGACACCGCCTGGCCTTCTGGGTTGAAGTCTGTCCTTGAAGCTTTTAAGCAAAACTCATTTCTGGGCTCAGAAGGTGGCACAGGGCTCCCTCACCCGTTCTGGGCACCCAGGCCCGGCCCGGCCTCCTCTCACACCGGCTGCCCAGGGCGGGGCTGAGATCCGGCCCCGGCCCCGCCCGCTCCGGGATTTTCCTGCCAGAGAAGTGAGGTGTGGGGAGGGCGGGATCGGACAGGAAACCGCAGAAATAAAGCCCAGAGCCGCTGCTCGGAGGACAGACTGTCCCTGGCACGCAGCAGGGGCCACGGAGCGGCCAGCGGCCCGGCCTGCCGCCACCCGGGACGGCGCCGCCTGCGCACGCGCGCACACGCACACGCCAGGCTGGGGCAGAGCCCTGGGGCCGGCGGGAGCCGGTGCTGCGCTCTTGCTCGCGGGTGAAGGAACCGCGGGTCTCCTTGGCCACGTGCAGGGTGGACGCTCAGCCAAAGGCCGGGGTCTCCACCGCCAGGCTGGGGCGCCCTCAGGCAGCGGAGAGGGAGCAGGGGAAGGCCGGGGCGGCTGCTCCAGGCTGGGCTGCGGGGCCGGTACGTGAGCCTGCCCGGTGCTGGGGGGCCCGGCAGGGCCAGGGCGAGGCCCGGCTGGACAACGGGGCAGGGGCCGTGAGCCAGGTGACCGGGCACTGCTGTCTACACCCGCCAGGCCACCTGTTCTGATGGGTAACTGAGGCGCACTGTGCTCTCCTCCCACGTGCTGCTGGCCCCCATGCCGTCCGGGGGCACCGATGGCCTCTCTGGGCCTGTTTCCCAGGTGTCTCTGGCTGTAGGATTTCTCCAACCCACAGAACCACAGGGACGGGGCCCCCCGGAGATCCCAGCCTCCACAGGGCATGGCCAGGGAGAGGGTGAAGCCCCCCACCCCCGGGCTGCCAGGTACAGAGCAGTCTGGAACACACGCCCTCCCCGTGGCGGGAACTTCCGGTGCCGCGTGCCCATCCTACAGGTGAGGGACTGAGGCTGGTCCAGGACCGGGGGGGGGGGGCACCTGGACTCCGCGTGAGAGTGCAGGGGGGGCTGGGGCCCCAGGGAGGCTGCACCTGAACTTGGCCGGGGGGGAGCAGTCCCAGCCCTAGGCGGGGCCAGGTGACGGCACACTTGGGGGTGCCGGGGGTCCGGGTAGAACCCGGGGGCTCTCACCGAAGGTCGGGGCTCAGCCACCAGGGCCCCGCAGGTTTGCGTTGACTTTTATTAAATGCGTACAAAACGGATACAAAAGCCCGCGCGGTAAAGTGCTCGGTCCCGCGTGCCGGGCGTCCGACCCTCGGCCGCTCCTCCGCCCGGGTCCGCGGGCCCCGCCGGCGCTCAAGTACCAACAACAGGGACGCCAAGTCAGCCCAGTTCTCTCGGTTCTGCTTTTTTTTGTTGTTTAAAAAAAAAAAAAAAACTGAACATGACGGCCGACCCGGACTCGGCTGGGCCCGCGCACGCGCAGCGGGGGGTGGAAGCTCGGTTTGCATAGTTTTCACCGCGGTCCGTGGCCCGGCTGGGGGGGCCCCCCACACTCCCGGGGCGGCCCAGGCCGAGGCTGATTTTCCTGAAGGTGGACAGCGCGCAGCTGCCCGTGGGGCCCAGGCCGGACGTGGCCGCGGTCAGACGGAGCCCTGAGAAGGGGCCCTGCGGGGCCCCGTGTCGCTGACAGGCGGCTGTCCACCCCTCCACCGCGGGCAGGGTGGGGGGCGGGAGTCCCCAAGGTCAGCTGCAGTTTAAGGTCAAGGTCAAGTTCAGGGGCCTCGGAGGAAGCCTGGATTGTCAACTCTCCCCGGGACCAGGTGGGCCGGGGGCCGGGGGCCAAGGGCGGGCAGCGGGGGCGCCCCGACCAGGCCCAGGGGCCGCTGTCCATCCTGGGGGAGGGCGGCCGGGGGAGAGGACGGGCACCCAGGGGCCGCTGTCCATCCACCTTGGGGGGGCGGCCGGGGCTCGGGGCTTCACAGTAGGCGCCCTGGCTCTCGCCGGCGGCGGCGTGGCTCTGACACCGTAGAAAGGGGGAAAACGTTGGGGTGCGAGGCGGGGAGAAACGGGAAAAGGGGAACACCCAACAGCAAAAACCCGCGCACACACACACACACACACCCGCCGCCCGCGCTCGGCTCAGCCGCGGTCGCCCACCAGCAGCACGGTGCCGGCGGCCGGGCTGGCGCGCTGCCGCCGCTGGGCCACCTGCGACTCGGAGGGCGGCGACAGCGGCAGGCAGCGTGAGGTAGCTCGGATGACCACGGGCGGGGCCGCCTCGGCCGCGTCCTCGCGCTGGGCCAGCTGCCGGTTCACGGCCATGGCCTCGGCCGCGAACGACGTGAGGTCTTTGGCACAGCTGTTCCTGCGGGGCGGGGCGGGGCGGGCGTCAGGGAGGGTCCCGCGAGGCCCCGCCCCCGCCCCGCCCCCGCGGCCCAGAGCGCCTCTCACCTCTGCAGGACCATGGGCGTGGGCAGGGTGTTCTCGGGGGCGCACTGCAAGGAGACGGGAGGGGCTCGACAGCGGGCCACGGCACACCCCGGGGTCCCAGGGCCCGGCCGAGCCCCCGCCCCGCGGCCCGGGCGCTCACCCCCTGCACCCAGGGGTGCTGCAGGACCTGCGCGGCGCTCAGCCGCTGCTTGGCGTCCCGCACCAGCAGCCTGGAGATGAGGTCTTTGGCGGCGAGGGAGATGTGCGCCCAGTCCTTGTCGGGGAACTCGTACTTGCCCTGCTGGATGCTCTCGAACAGCATGTTCTGGGGGCGCAGAGGGCTGGGCTGAGCCGGGGGGCGGGGCAGGGGGCGGACCCTGCCCCGCCCCCGCGCACCTGGCAGGCCGCGCCCTGCCCCATCAGCCCCGCCCCAGCCCCGCCCCCAGGGACCCAGCCCCGCCCCTGCGCCCCGCCAGCCCCGCCCCCAGCCCCGCCCCGCGCAAGGACTCTACCCCGCCCCCGCCCCCCGTCCCCGCACCTGGCAGGCCGGGCCCTGCCCCATCAGCCCCGCCCCAGCCCCGCCCTCAGGGACCCAGCCCCGCCCCCAGCCCCGCACCTGGCAGGCCGGGCAGGCCTCGCCGCGGTCCCAGCCGCAGTCGCTGCCGCAGCGGCCCACGAAGGGCGGGTAGCCGCTGAGCAGGATGTAGAGGATGACGCCCAGGCTCCACAGGTCGCAGCGCTTGTCGTAGATGCTGGCTTCCTCACTGAACGCCTCCACCACCTCCGGGGCCATGTACTCCGCTGAGCCGCACTGCGCAAGCGCGGGTGGGCGGGGTCAGCGGCTGCCGCGCCCCGCCAATCAGAGAAGGGAAGCTGGGAGCGCCCCGCCCCGTCAGCAGGTGCCACGGAACCGGCGGCCAGCCCCGCCCCCCTCTGCTCCGCCGGACCAATCAGCAGCTCCTGCTCCTGCTGAGAGCCCACTCGGCCCCGCCCAATCGGCAGGTGCTGCCCTGGCCCCGCCCCTCCCCGCGCCCGACCACTCAGCGTCAGGGGCTGCAGCCCGCCCCGCCCAGCCGCGCCCCGCCCGGCCAATAGGCCGCCGTTGCTAGCAGAAGCCCCAGCACCCCGGCGACGGGCCGGGCCGGGCCGGGCACCTGCGGGTTGCGCAACCACAGGGTCCCCTTGGCCCCGAAGCCCCCACCCCCGCGCCGCGGGCCCTCACCGGGGTGAGCAGCTCCGGGGTGGAGATGGGCGAGCAGTCCCCGTTGAGTTTGATGCCGCTGCCCAGGTCGAAGTCGCAGATCTTCACGGGGGACACCTGGCGGGGCGGGGCGGGGCCGGGGCGGTGAGGCCCGGGGCGCAGGGGCCCGCCCACGCGCGGCTCGCCTGCCCTGCGCTGGCTCACCTGGTCGGGGTGCTCACACAGGATGTTCTCGGGCTTCAGGTCCCTGTGGGCGATGCCTGGGGGGCGGGCAGAGGGGCGGGGTCAGGGGCGGCAGCCACGCCGCTGGGCGCGGCCCGGGGCAGCCGGGTGCCCACCTTTGTTATGCAGGAAGTCCAGCGCGCTGGCCACGTCCTGCACCACCACGCTGGCCTCCAGTTCATTGAAGTGCCGCCGCTGGTGGATGTGGTTCAGGATGGAGCCTGTGGGACGCGGCGGTCAGCGCTGGCGCCGCCCCCGCAGCCCCCGCCCCGCCCCCCGGCCCCGCCTACCGCCACGCATCTTCTCGAACACCAGGTAGAAGCGGTCCTCTTCCTCGAAGAACTCGATCAGCTCCAGAACATTCCTGGGGGGGGGAGTGGAGGCCCCTGAGGCCCCGGCCCCGCTGTGCCGCCTGGGGGGCGCCTACCTGCGTCCCTGGGGGAGGGGCGAGGGAGCCCTGTGTCCCTGGAGGGGTGCCTACTTGTGTCCCTGGGGGGCTGGGGCGAGTGCCCTACCTGTGCCACCTGGGGGGGCGCCCTGTGTCCCTGGGGGAGGGGTGAGGGCGCCCTGTCTCCCTGGCAGGGGGAGGCGCACCCCCTACCTGTGTCCCTGGCACTGGTACAGCATCTCCACCTCCCGGAAGACCCGGCTCCGGATGTGGCCCGGCTGCTTCTCGATGATCTGCATGGGCGGGGGACACTGGTCAGCGGGGGGACACTGGCGGTCCTGGGGGACAGTGGCCAGCAGGGGGACACTGGTGGTCAGCGGGGGCACTGACGGTCAGCAGGGGACACTGGTCAGCGGGGGGACACTGGCGGTCCTGGGGGACAGTGGCAGACAGGGGACACTGGCGATCAGCGGGGGACACTGGCGGTCAGCGGGGGACAGTGGCAGACGGGGGACACTGACGGTCAGCGGGGGACACTGGCGGTCAGCGGGGGACAGTGGCAGACGGGGGACACTGGCGGTCAGCGGGGGACAGTGGCAGACGGGGAGACACTGGCGGTCAGCGGGGGACAGTGGCAGAAGGGGGCCCCGGCGGTCAGCGGGGGACAGT